>JAVCKT010038310.1:0-19977 GCA_032273925.1 Rhynchotus rufescens
TCTGTGGTAGCAAGGAAAACATGCTGATTAAGGTATGTCAGCTTTAGTCTTATTTTTATTATTGCTGCTGTTATTATTATCAAAAATGGAAAAATCTTTGGTTCAGTATTCACTAAGTAGTTGTGGATGAAACTAAGAAGGGATGACCCACTCCAATCCCTGTCTTGTTTATTGATGTTTCTGCATTCAAAAATAGCTGAAAATCTGTATCATCTTTAAACGGGCTTTTGCAGTGGTCTTTCTCTTTCCAAAAATGATAGGCAGAAAGGCATAAAAGGAAGATTCAGAAGCTGCTCCACATTTTCTTTTTGCACTGTGTGCACAATGCTTGATTGAACTAAAAGCCTACTCAATTTATTAAGAAGGGCTCTATTCAGCAGAAATATTGGAGAGAAGAGGCCTTTTGATCCCTTTGACCTGCTTAGCAGCAGCGTAGCTGAGGAGTGCAGACCAGAGCAAGTGTTGTGCAATAAGAGCTACACGATTTAATAACCTTAGCGTGCTGCAGCATTTCCCAGCGTGGTCTGTGACATGTAAATCCAGCGAATGGAGAAGCTGACTATTTCTGTAGTGTTAAGGGTAAAGACTGTGTGGCTTTAGTGGAATCAGGATTAGGCCTTTGAGTTGCTATGAACTGAAGATTATGTAGGAAGTCCAATCACTCTTAAATGTCACAGTAGTACTTTTTTTTTTCCAAATAAAGTTGAAATTGAATATTTTCCACATTATTTCTAAAACGATTAATATTTGGAAACTTTCAGTTGCTGTGTTGTTTGTACGGAAGGCTTTAAAATGAAAACTTGCATACAGAATTAAGCTCAGAATTGTTTACCATAATGTTTAATTTTAGCTCTCCTTTCCCTCCGGTGGTTACCTGGTAAATCTGAGCATTTGTTTTCTTCCACCTTTCTCTACGAAGCCATAAACAATACAAAAGGTTTCTCTTTAAAGCAGTGCGGTCTGCAGATGGAAGTGAGAGCTGCACATTAATCCTTTTGTGAGGTCTTCCCAAGTGGTTCGGTTTCCATCATCTCTTGTCTGGAAGTCAGCAGAGCCTGAGGCAGAGCGCGGGAACCTGCAAGCTGCACACATGGGAGCTTTGTGCCTCTCACCACATTTTCAATTAGCCACTGTAGGTGTTAGCACTGTGCATGGCGTGTCCCAGGTGTGGCTTTATGTTGCATCATTCAGAATGATGCTGTTAAACCTCTGAAGAGAGCAGATGGCCTGGATGTTAATGTCTGTCCTCCTCGGGCTTGTTAGTGTCTGCTTCGAGCTTTAGACCATCACTGTGGCTCTTGGAACACAGCTAGGGAAGGTAAACACAGGCTGCTTTTCGTCAGTGTGAAAAACACCAAGAATAGAAAACTACTTCCTTCTATTTTTTTGTGCAGTATGTAAAGCAAACCTGGAATAACTCTAAAAGATAAAGAATTTATTTTTTTCTTGAAGTTGTTGGAGAAATTTTAACTGTGAAAAAGATTCTTTTAGGTTTCATAACCTTTTTTTCAACTTGTTATATCCCCAGTACAGCAATGATCAGATAAAGTTCTAGAGAACGTGAGATTCCTTCTGGATTCAGCATAACTGAATAAAAGTGGAGCATCTCTGCTTGGCCTAGACCTTCTTAAACCTTAGCCAAGAGCAGGCTATTAAAGGTGGTGGTGTAACCCTGAATCTCGTTCTTACCTGCCAAACCCCATCTAAACCACAGCTGACTACTGAGATGGGAGGCTGAGCTTGTTTGAGAACATCACAGACCTGAGCATCTGTGGGGATTTGGAAGTATTCCAGAATCTAAATGCCTGAAGCCTCAAGCAACGAAGCCTCGAGTTTAGGTGTATTTTCCATATCATATTAACTGTTAAATAGTTCTTTTAAAGTCCGTTTATTGCTGGTGAAAAAGATTGCCTTGATGCAGAAATACACATAACGGCTCAAATACCGTGCTGAGCTCAAGAAAACAATCGATGCAGTTGTTGTTATGGAACATGGGTAAGTGCCCTATTGCATCAGAGGAGAATTGGCAATGAGAAAAAGAAAGAGAAAAAGGTAGTGTACAGTTTTGTCATGAGATAATGAATCCAGGAAACATATTTTTTTACCCATGAATGCAGAAACTGAGATAGCACAAGAATTTTTTTTTTGTTTAGCTAGTTGACGTTTGAATCTCTGAAAATCTAGAGACTGGAATTCCACTTGTGTTGTTAATTCTGTTTCTGAATTTTCCCTGATTTCTTACTCAGTTTTTGGAAGAGAAGTAAGACGATAGCAGTCTTAAAGCATAATAGCTCTTTTTATTTTTTCCTGTGGAAA
Organism: Rhynchotus rufescens; assembly: GCA_032273925.1. NCBI lineage: Eukaryota > Metazoa > Chordata > Aves > Tinamiformes > Tinamidae > Rhynchotus > Rhynchotus rufescens. The sequence goes on from JAVCKT010038310.1 coordinate 2,317, forward strand.
GATCAAAACAGCAGGTAAGAAGCAATAGGAATAAAACAATCATTTGCTCTCCTGCTGAAAACATTATCAGTACAACTTGTGAGACCTAGATGCCTTTCCCTAGATGAGCATTGATAAGGTTCATCCTTCTCTTCCAGAATTTTTTGCTAACAAATATCTCTTTTCCCTGCTGGTCACAGTACTGCAATCCCTTCTAAGCACTCTTCAGACAGTCTATGTCTTCTGACATTTCTAGACCTATTCTTAGATATTCCTTCTAAACTTCACATATTTGTGTAGGAGATTTTGCAATGTTTTGACCTTTGAAGGAATGCCCGATGGGTTCATGATCTAACATCTCCTGCTCTTGCAAACTGCGTATGGACTCTCTTTCTTCCTGGCTGAGCATCATGTAAGGCACAAGCTGCAAGATGCACCAAACGGAAAAAAAGCCAGAAGAAAAAAAAGAGCCATAGAAAGGCCTCTGTGGGTAACGAAATATGACAAACTTGGTAAACTTTAACAATACAATAAACAAGTCTATATTATAAACATGAGAAACTCTCAAGTTTACTTGTGTGAGATCCACAAACAGGAAAGAAATCCCCTTTTTCCTTCACATTTCTCCCATTCTGAAAGGCCATAATGCACTCTGCTTACCTTGGAGAACTAAGGACTAGGTCCTGGGAAGAGCAGCCCTCCTTAAACATAATATAATTAGGCAAAGCATGAATAATTGTCTCACCTCAGTTTGTTGCTTTAGCTAAATTCCTTGCTGCAGAAGAAAGAGAACTAACTGAAATACAGGGAAATCTTTTTGAAGCTATAAGAGTGAAGCACAGTTTTAGAGTTTTGGGCTATTTTGCTTGTTGTGAAGATAGATTTAGACCTGCAACAGCCATGACACATCCACACAGAACTGGAGAGCAAGTTGGACCATACACTAACAGACTTAACTAGGCAATATATATTAGGTAGTGACTTCTAAACTACTTTTCCAAGTTTTCATACACTGCAGGGCTGAGTAAAGAAAGGATGATGTTTATACTCAGCAATTAAAAACATATATATTTATATTCTTTTCAAATCTCAGTGGCATGCATCTTTTTTTTATGAATTAATTTCTGCAGCTATTATTGTCTGACCGTTTCCTGGCTGCAGAATGAAAGCATTGACTTTGACTGAATAAATCAATTTAAAAAGTAAAATGTAAAGGAGGAAAGTTTGCTATAGTACTTTAAACCTCATGGGTTTGCAGATTTTTCCTGCAGTGCTTCCCAATCTGCCTAGCACTTTTGTTGACTTTCTCATGTTGGCCTCAATCTACAAAAACCCAATTATGTTTCTTGTTATTATCTTTTAGGACTTGGTGTGGTGTGTCTGCACAAAGTCATTAGGCATGCAGATAAAGTGAATTATTCTTAGCAATCCATAGATATATAAATCAGTCATCACTTTCTGGACATTTACTGTTTTCCCACATATTTTCATTCTCCTCTGGCCTGTATTTTTCATGTTTCAATATCAATTTCACTTTAAAAGCCCAGGTTAAAAAGAAAAATGAAAAGTATAAATTTTAAAATCTAACTATTTTTCTCTTTTGATAGTAAATTTTGCCTTGGAAAATCCTCTGTGACATGAAGCCATGTGTCCTGGAGGAGTAACCAAAGAAATGAAAATAATCATTTTTGTAGCAATGGGCATTAGTTAGTAAATGTTGCCAAAGCACTCGAGACTTGCACAGAATTACAGTGCTTTTGTTTGTAGAGCAATGCTGTTATGAAACCAGTGTCCTAGTGCTTCATCCAAGGCTTGCTGATACAGTGCTCTGAATTATTTAAAGTGTAAATGCATAAAGATGCCTTTTCAAACTCCTCCTAGACTCAGATTTGGGGTTATTGTTACTGGTGTTGCTCTTTCTTTTTCTCTCTCTCTCTCTTCTGTAGATAATTTCAAAGTGCATTTATATTAACTGCATCAATCTCATGGTGCTGCCAGGGCTGGATTTTACGTTATCATTAGATTTAGACAGGATAAGATTGGGGCACGTAGAGGTTGCTGGCTTGACCCACCGAAGTAACTTCCATTGGGGTTAAACAGGCATCATGTCTTGGAAGAAGGCTGTGGGATTTGGTAAGAGCAAACCCACTAATGACCTCTATGCCACGTAAACCTACTCCAACACCCACTTATGGGAGTTAGTCCTTAGAGCCTTCTCACAGCTACAAGGAAATTGCAGTGTTTGCTCCTAGAGCAAGCAGTCCACAAGTGACCTACTCGTGACTTGATGCACTTGTGGATTGCCCTCTGGCCCTCAAAGATGCTAGTTTGCAGAGCATCATGCACACCAGTAAGGGTCATTGCCATCATAAAATGCTCGCAAGCTGCATAACTCACAGAATCACAGAACTCAACCCTAAACTGGATTGTGCTGAGAACGGGCATCCCCAAACCTCTCTGTGCGTGTTACGTGTCATCAATTTTTGCCTGGGCTGGGGAATCTTCCTACCCTCTCCTGGCTCAGTCTCTTCTGGGTTTAGCCAAGCAGCATCTCGTCTGCCTGTGAGCACCCACAAGCACTGTGAAGGGGAATAGCCCTCCTGCTGGTGCCAAAAGCTCATGGCAAGAAGTTCTGGAGAGGTTGCCACAAGTGTCGTTGCTTCAGTCAGTGCAAGAGTTCGAGGTAGTTTTTGGAAGGAAAGTGCCTCGTCGTCCCTGGAAATGAAGCTTTCTTGGCCGTGGGTCATGCATGCTTCTCTAGAGCTAGGGACACTCTTCTGTGATCGTAATGTCAAATGACTCTTCTGTCCCTCTCTGTTTGTATAACAGATGAGATGTGCGTGCTTTTGAGGAGGGAAGAAATAGGGGAGGATGGGCTGTTGCGACCACACGGTTCCCTCGTTACTAAAAATACAAACCTAAGAAAGCCAAGTCCCGAGCTTAATGTCAAAGGTGTAAGTCTAAGATATGTCTGGTATCAAACTGACGGATATTTTGCTGTCTGATCCGTAGGCCTAGGAAATGTAGCATTTCTTGGGGGAGTTTTTGTCTTCCTGTTTTCTCTTGGCTGCGTTAGTCTACTAGGAAGTGAGCTAAAGCTAAACAGAAGCCAGCTAGTAAGGTTCTAAAATCTGCCATCAGCTAAACAAGAAGAAAAAAAAAAAAAAAAAAGTTTTACCATATGTATATTTAAACTTTGAATAAATTTCATCAAAGTTGAAAGAGAATAAATAGGATTTTTTTCTTCATCTTCTCAAAAACCAACTGTGTTGTTATTTAGCTGATCTATTGTGTCACTGTGTGCCAAATCCTGGTTCTGCTGAAGCCAGGGAACCTGCCTTTGCACCTGTCAAGGCTCAATCTGGAATGTGGTGCAGGACGAAAAGCCCCTGTGACAACCTGAAATTATTGATGCAGCAACCTTTATATGCGTGCACAGATCTTTATCTCATGCTTTAACTGTGCAGTCTCAATTCCCAAAGTCCTGTTTTCTACTCTAAACAATTTTCAGTGACAAAAAAAAAAAAAAATTCTTAAATCCATAGGTAAACCCAGACACCAAACAGCTAAAATCCTTCAGAATAAAGTATATTGCATAGTTGTATCAGGGAGAGTTTTTCCATTGAATCTATACTTTTGGAGATGAATCATTCTGGACTATTGCCTCATGGATCTAATGATGTAAAATATAGAAGAATTGTCATTGCACTTCTGTTTCTTTTTAATAAGCATGTCTGACTGGACATGGCCCTGAGTAACCTGCTGTAGCTGACCCTGCTCTGAGCAGAGTGGTTGGACCCGTTGATCTCCAGAGGTCCCTTCCAATGTCAACTGCTCTGTGATTCTGTGATTTTATGCATCTTGACAAGATTTACATCCAGCATTTATGCTTGGCCACTGGACCATATCAAATGAATTCTCCAGCATAACTTTGTCTTTAAAGCATATATTACAGATTTATGAGTTAGTATAAACACATACAAGGGATAGTATGATTAATTTTCACCCTTTGAAAAATTGTAACAAATTACACTAGAAATACAGTCAGTGCAGAATAAGATATTTCAGATTTGGTACCTAGTTCTTAGCACATTTTAGATTAATAATTCTCTTTATAGCACAGGGACAGATTTTAAAATGTCACTTCGCTTTGTATATGAATTAAACTTCCGTGATGTTAGCGGTGTGCTAAAACTGGTGTGCTTTTGTGATATACACATACACAAAGGAAAAAAAAAAACACAAAACAGTGAGAATCATATCATTTTGTTTTGGGGGAATTTGTTCTGTTTCTATCATCAAAACAAATGAAAATGGGAAAAGAACAAAGGTGTATACTGTTTAAAATTATTTTACAACTGTTAAATTGTACCAAATCCTTAATCTCTGTATCTAGAAATAAGTCTTTTTATTATTATTATCAGTATATTATTTGTGTCTTTGAGAATGTTCGGAAAATACTTTAATACGGTATACTGGGAAATAGTATGTTCCTAAATGCTCCCATTTAAATGAATCCAAACAAATGAAACCTTTTTTTTTTTTTTTCAATATTAAAAAAAGATTACGTTGAGTAAATAATAAAGAAGATAGTAAGAGCTAATTGGACTTTTAGATACCCAAGTAACTGCTATATATAAACTCCCAAATTCAGTTTGAACTTGTAGTATCTACAACCTGTTCAATGTCTGTGCTCCTGAAGTCTTTACTGTCAAAATCTTTTTTCCTGTGTAGCTGAAGTGGACACATGCCAAAGTGAATCAGTCGTCTCCTTCCAATGAAACTATAAACAACTTATTGCACATAATTCTGGTTAGATAGTTTGGAGAACGCCTGTAAGTGCCAAGTGGATGGCAGAATGTCTGCACAGCAGTGACAATTCTCTCGTTTTTAAGATTGATTTCAGTCAGATATGTCACTGTATTCACCAAGCCTTACTACTATTCCTTGTTTTTTGCCATTTTTACCTGCTTTATCATTTAAAATAGTTTGTTTCCTATCATGGACAATTGCACTGTTACAGACTGGGACTTCCATGGTCCTGTTCAGCTGATACAGGTGAACATTCAGATTTGGTTATCATGGAAACTAGTGTCATATAATATCTAAACAAATGAAGAAACAAGTGCCAATTCTTATGGCAGACAGATGGCTTTCCATTGGGATTATGGCTTGCTTGTTACAAATATTGCTTATGTTTAATCTACATCAGAGTTTAGCATGGTTTCCCAGCCTGATCTTCTTGATGTACGTTACTAGTCATTGCTGCCTTGTCCCCAGATGTATTCTGTCCAAATGAAAGGTTTCAGACCATACTGAGCCCAGGGGATATTTTCACACTATTAAACTCTATTTCAGCTGATACCTGTTGATATGTTTGGTCTTCTGACAGCCTGTTTCTTACATCTCCTGTGTGTGTGTGTGTGTGTGTTATTAATATATGAATATAGGCAATTTGTGACATCTTTAGCGACTTCGTTTTTGAGTGGATTCTCCAAACATGCAGATGACAAACTTCTAAAAGGAGTTTTCTCTTGTGTAAAATGCTGTTTCACCATACAGAAAAGTCCTACTTGTTTGGATTTGCCTCAACCACTATCCATTCGTATGCTAGTTTATGTTTACTACCAGTGCAAGTCTTAAAAAATATATTAATTTTTATCTTAGCAGCACTTAGGACAAGTGACTACAACGTTATTTTGCATATGGCAACTGAAAGATCAGAAGGTATAGCTGACATTTACTCTATATAAAACATAATTTTGTATAAAATAGATTTGCATAAGATGTTCTGTCTATTCATTTACCTTTCATTTACACTTGATTGAAGGATGCTGAACAGTCTGATCACCAATGAAAAATGATATGGGTTGATATTACCCTTACAGACAAAACTGTGGTTTGGAAGGTGATGTGCACATGGGAAAGGCAAGGCCAACACCTTTTTCTATGGCCATTACTCTTACAGTCATCAGCTGGATTTTTAAGATGACGACCCCCTTCTCTTACCACACAACTCTTCTAGAATATTCTTTCTTTTCTCTGTAAGGAAAGAAGCTCCAATATATTGACACGAGCAACAGGTAACAAGTCCCTGCTAACCTTCCTTCATATTCAAAAGATATGGCATAGGCTGCAAGGCCTGTTCTACCACTCTTTTTTGTTAGTAGAGCAATAAACATTTGAATAAAACAATCGTGACATATATATATTTTTTTCCCTGGACTAGAGTATGGCAGCAATTTGTGGTGGATCTAATGTCCTGGAATAATTTGTTGTCTTCCAGATGAATGGTCATGGAGGTGGAGAGAAAGAGCAGCAACCTACATGAGAATGCACCAAGCAGCAGAGCAGCTCATCAGCCTGGAGAGAGGCAGATGTGACATGAGGTAACGGTGCTTTCCAGGCTGAAGAAATCCTACCTGGAGAGTTACTTGAACAGCAGGTAACTTCCCAGTGATGTTGCACTCATTAATTTTTCTGATATTCTATGAATATTGCCAAATATTCCATCTTGATCTGTTGGAGCATGGCTAAGGATCCATGGGCTGTCAGAGTGAAATGAAGCTGAGAGAGAGAAATATTCTTCCCTCCTGGGTTTGTAGGAGCCCATTATTCTAAGATTTCAGAAAAAAATATGCTTGCCAGTATTGACGTGAACTAAATCACTGGAAATCACTGGGATTTTACTGGGTGGTTAGAGGGAAACATCTGAAATTTGTGTTTGAATTTTTCATGGCGAAGACATAATTATAGGCCAGTTCAGATATAATTACAGAAACACTCATGCTATGAGTAAAAGCAAACATGAAGATGCATCCTTCATAATTTCTTTCCATATAGTGTCAAAGCAAAAAATAGGCAGAGAGAGACTTGTAACTTCCCCTTCCTTTAGCTACAAGACCTAACGAAAGATGAGACACTGAGGAGAAATGCAATATATTTGATTTTTTGTGTATAGATCACTCATTCATAATGTCAATATGAGGTTCATGAAACATACCTGCGTTTGTGCAGATTTAAAGCTACGTGGGAGTGTCACAGATGAATGAACTGAAAACTGAATGGCAGATATCCGTTTAGCAAATGCACTGGGCAAATATCCATATACAGAGCTATAGTAGAAAATTACTTACGAGTAATTTTGTTAGCCTTTCAAATCAGAAGTTAGGATTTAAAAGAGAAACACTTTGTGTTCAGAGTAGAAATATTAGGTTCAGAACAAAGTGTTATATACTTTATGCTAAGTGGCTTACTGGTTTACTTATGCTTAGATAGAAAAAAATAACAGTGTCTCCAAATTACTAAAGTTTTAGGAAGATTATTTCCATATTTGGTTCAGTTTGACAAGTTTGATATTCAATATTATGTGTTTTCTTAACTTAGTAGTTCAAAAGATCTATTTGTGATTTTTTATTTCAGACCCAGCTGGGACATTGTGGGAACTGTTGTTATGAGATTTTAACTCAAAAAGGGAAAGGATCGTGTCCAAGGCTGATCTCTCATGAATTCCAGTACGATACCTTAAAGTCTTTCCAGCTTTTTGGCATTGTTAATTCTGAATCCAGACCTTTACTTTCCATATTTTTTGTTCAGATAGATGATAAGCAAATTAAGAGACTAACAGTAACATTTTTATATATTTAAGTAAATATATAAATTTACTAAATACAATATTTTGCACTTTTTATATCATTCTCAAAAAGACTATATAAATATAAGAATATTGAAAGCGTTAGGCATCACGAAGCTCCAGTGTGCAATCACAAGACGTGGAAGCAACAACAGTCTTTATAGGTTCATGACACTGGTAACTTGGAGAGGAACCTCAGTATCACAGTGAACTGGATTTATAATGTAAGAAAATAAGCGTCCATCTCCACAGATGTAAATTTGCTAATGGCGTGACAGTCCTATCTATGTGGATAGTTCCTCTGTAGATTAAAAAGGAATCTCTACAAAACGTAACAGCACGTGCACACAGAACTGTCAGCGTAAAATTAATTAAACTATTATTTTTCTCTCAGTGCTGAACCATGGCTTCGGCCATGTGTCCCTTGCAGCTTTCCAGAATGCACCTGGTATCTGATGAGTGTATATGATGTCTGGTGGATTATGTCCAGCCTAATGGTTAGTCCTTCAGCTGTTTCATAATAAATGTGATTGATAACACGACTACACCAAGGCACAGAACTGTTGCGTGTCAGGGCATATGTGCAATGCAGCTGCTTCAAGCAGAGCATATTTTAGAAGGACCTGAGTGGCATATGCCGTTTGTTAGACATAGGTTAGGGTTGCTGACAAAAAAAGTGGTTTTTCTATGGAGATGAGTTATTACTAAGTAGGAAACAGCTTTTTCTGGGTTTTACTAATCTCACAGAATCTCCATAGACTACAAAGATTAATTTTCTTACTGCTTGTCTTTTAACAATAATTAAAATGTTTACTAACTCAGTAGCCAAGTCCAGGGCATCTCGTTATCTGTTGACCCTTACCATTAATTCTTATGAGGCTCAGACCCTTAGGAATGTCCATCAATGGTCATAAATCATGTGGTAAATAGCCTGATAAAAAAAAAAAAAATGTTTTGCTTTATGACAGATGTGAGTATCTAGCGGGATTTAAGAAGTTCCTGAGAACACTGGAAATAGTAAGGTTTAAGCATATAATCTGTTTTGGTTACCTTAAAAATCATATGAGGCATTGGTGCAAAAACACAAGAGATTATTTACAGACCTACATGAACTGTTTCAGGCTCAGTTATGTTTTCAAAAGCGCCTTAGGAACGTGTAATTTGCTAAATCAGGGGAAAAATAAGCACTCTAGGATTCAAAACATAGAATACAAATATGTAGCAAAGGTACTGTTGCATTTGCAAGGAGTTAAGGTTAGAAAAGGAGTAAGGCTCGTAGGGAGACGTGGCCATTGAAGTGGGCCTAAAGGTGGGCCTGTTTGGTGTCAATCTGGGTGGAAAAGGACGAGTTTCATTCAGTGAAGGAATGGGATGACATATCTTGAGGTGGCCCTGATAGCGTGACCTAGGTCTCCCTAGAGGTACCAGCTACTCTTATTTCCTATTTGTATTTGCAGTGAATCTTCAGGCCTTGCACCTTCAGTTTGAAAAGGCCGCATGGGCCGGGTTGGAGTGCGTTGTCCTATTGCTTTGAAGGAGAGCTTGCCAGTCACATCACATTAATGAACTGCATAAGATTTGCTGTGTTTTTACTGCTCACTTTGCTTTTGAAGGCTTAGCTGGAGAGCGAGAGCTGCCAGAATTGCAACTGCGCAGCACGTCCAGGCCTGTGGAGTCAGACCTTTCTCCCTGTGGGCTATTAAGGCCGTGGATGCTGATGCTGATGGGGTGGTTGCTTTTTAAGCCTTTGCCACACCTGTCATTGGTTCTTTTTAAGAGGTCCTACGTTCCCAGTCACTAAAATGGGAACATTTCCAGAATTTAAAAAAAAAAAAAAAAAAAAAAAGGAAAATATGTCCACAAAACTGCATCTTCTTACTTTGGACTGCACCTAAGATACAAAACTTCTTTTACACAGAATCCTAAATCATAATAACTAAATGCTGACCAAATCTGGGATTAAGTTTGAGTCAGTCTAAAAACTGCATCTGAAACTTCACCTTCCAGAAACCTTGGTAGCTTTATTTGAGGGAGAATTTTTGAAGAAAACATCTGTGTTTTTACTGGGAAAGCAAAATTCTCGTTCTTCCTTCTCTCCCACAAGGTACACATTTTCAAACCACGCCATTCAGTCATAGAGCTGAAGCTTCAGGGTTTTGTGGTTCTTTCTCACTTCAGTGAGGCAACCAAAGGGGCTGCATAGGTGGCAAGAGCATTGCAGAGATGCTGTGACATTGCAATGCAAAAGTACTTGCTAGTATCTCCTAAAGATTTCACTTGCACACACAGACAGACACAAACATTTTTTCCACCTTCTGAACTTAGTGCAAAAGAGCAGTGTGGCTTGTCAGTGGAAAACCGAAGCTGCAAACTGGTAAGCCATAGATCGTTATGAATTGAAAAGGACTTGGTGACATGTCCATGCTGCGGTGACTTTGATGACACCATGATTTGGTGACTAGAAGAAACCACTGCTGAAGAGACCATGTATCTACCAGTCTGCAGAATGTCTTGGAGAGAAAGCAAATGTTACCCACAGAGAGCTTGGCATCTCAGAATACACAGTAGTAACTAAATTAGTACAGCTTGGCTTTAGAGATCAAACATTCCTCTGCTGAAACTGGAAAGAAGAAGAATACCAAATGCCTTTTTTTCCTGTAACTTTGTACATTTCTCCTCTCATAATTGCCTAACCTGCATTGCAAGTTGCTTTTTGTCACATCTCCCATCTCATTTGAATTTGTTATTCTTAGATATTTTTCCTTGGGGGCAATTTTGTTTGTAGTTGCTGTTTGCTTACAGGATTGGAAATAAAAAAAAAAAAATCACTGCCTGTCATAAAACAATTTACCTGGGAGAAAACAGTAACTCCATTGAGGCAACTGCATAAGCTACATTTCTTGGTAAATACATGCTTTTTAGTGACTGCTTTTATTTGTGCAATTTCTTTTTTGCACCAAAAAAGCTGCCTTGACAGCCTCTAATTCCAGAGGATAAATTCCCTCCAGGTCCAAAGCTAAATTCATCAGCTGGCCTGATAAAGCCAGTTCTACTAGCAAGCCTACTGTGTTCTCTGGAGTGGGTAATGTAGGAGAGAAACAAAACAACAGTCATTAGAAGTAGTATTGTGGAATAGGAAAAATAACATGAATTACAAAAGAAATCACATAAAAATTCACCTTTTGCTTTTTTTTTTCCTCAAAGACTTGAAACCATGGATTAGATTTTAAAAGCAAGAGATGAAAATGAGGTCATGTAGAGGAAGTTTAAAGATCTCTAGGAAGTTCATGATATAGGTAAGTACCAAACTTTTCCTAGGCACATAGATTTTCCAAGCAGAAACTCTCCTGGCTCAACAGAATTAATGGGCTAATTTTCAGAAATGTTGAGTACCCACCAGCTATCTATAAATAGCATTTTTGATAAATCAGACCACAGAATTTGAACACTTTAAGCAAATAAAAATAAATTTGGACAAGGGCCAAGATATTCAGAGAGCTTTCCATTCAAATTATTTCAGTAAATTTCTTAATATTATTTTTGTTGCAATGTATATATTTTAAAACTTTTCTTGATCTTAACCATGCTAAGAATTTTCCTTTTCTGTCCTTCTGCTTCTATTTCGAAATTTCTTCAGTTCTACCTCTTAATTTATATGTATTTCCGTCAATTACAGTATCTTTCTAACTTACCAAGTATTTTTCTTATTAATTCATGGATTCTTTAAAAACTAAAATGAACCTTTTAAAATTACATGGCTTCCTTGCATTTGGAGGAATAACAGACCTGTAACCTCTGCGAATGAATGAATGAATGAGAATTCATGCATTTCTGTTTAAATTCTCTCTACCAATCTACTTTCTCATTGTTTCCAGTTTTGTAGAATTGGTTCTTTTAAAGGATCATGGTTTAGACTCTATTTTGCTTTCACATAAGAAATGGGATAGGATAATTGGTTGTACCTCAGCTATTACGATTTTCTTAGCTAAAGGAGCTATTAGTCTTTTTCATCTAGGTAAAGTTTAATTCAGATTTCTGAGCATGTTGGATGCAAGCTGTTTGATTTGGGAAATTATCTTCTGGAATAGCAGCAGTCTTTTAATATATGCCCTGCAATTTAGCATAATCTTTTTCTCTGTGCACAAACTCTAAATAGATATTAAGAAGCCAGCATCCTTTTCTTTTTATATTTCAATGTCTGTAACAAATACCATTTTAGGACCCTATTTCATGCTTTATCTGCTGTCATACTGAGCATTCAAGATCACTTTCGTTTTATTTTTCAGTGAATCAGAGATACGTAATGCCATTTTTGACAAAGAGTTTTCTCAAAAGCCAGCAATACATTTAGGAAATCTCTAGTTTCTGCTTGTGAAATGGATGCAGAATCTATCCTGTGGTTATTCTGTAATGCAGTGTCTTTCTCAGATGTTTTTTGATGATACCTTCTATACATTGTGAGGATGAGAAACAGTAGCTTATATCTAATAAATTTCATACTGAAGATAAACCAGATTTTCAAGAGGAAACTGTGTGAAGTACACAGTGTAAAAGGCATAAAATATCAGTTGGATTCACAGCTGGCAAGGACTGTTATGTCCTGATCCTTTCAGGGTAACATTTTCAGTGGAAATGAAACGTTTCAGGTTAAACCTGGTACTCCTTTTGCTTGCTCGGCCTCTGTTACCAGAGTCTCCTTTATTATTCATAATGCCCTTGGAATTAGGAAATTTAAACTTCTGAGATTTCTCTCTAGCCAAACAAAGCCAGCAGAGACAATAAATATTAGTGTGTTACTTATGGAGAAAATAAGGATTCATCTCATAAATCACTTCCCTTTATAACAGAGAAATGCTGTCATCTTCCAATGCGGTAGAAGGATTTGAATCTCAGGGTTGTGTATTTATCTCATGGTTTCTTTACAGGAATGCGGTTGGTGCTGTGCTCCATGGGCTCTTCAAGATTGGGAGAGGGTTTCAGCGTTGCCAGAAAGATGCCTGAGGTGTTTTCTAGCAATGGCCTGAGCATTTATCTTAGAGCCACTGCTCTAATAAGGTAGCTTCTATCTTTTTCTCTGCATACTGCCACTTCAAAATGCACCTGAGCCTGAAAATAGCTCATCTTCTCTCTGCAGATTTGGACAGAAGCTTTTTGTTTCTTTTTCTCAGCCAGTACTCTTTGGTATTATCATATATCCGCTGTTCTTGTTCTTTACACTGGGCATTTTAAAATTGCAGCTTAAAAATAAAGTGTCCTTTATGGCAAGGGACTTACCACACATGGGCTGGATGTGCTTGCACTGTGGGATTTGGGTCTTTTCTTGTTTTTCACAACGTTTTTGCTTTTCACTCGTCATAACCTGTGCAAATCCTCATCCCAGATGGTGAGTCTTACCCATGTAGGAAAGATGCTGTACATTTTTACAGCATATTAGGCTATTTGGCTGAACATATACAACAACTCAGCTTGAAATATTGGCCTCCTACACAGCTACATTCACATCACTGGGTTGATGGTTCCCCTGGGGTTCTGTTCTGTACCCTGCAACTGCCAAGGTTCAAGTGTGCCAGTGAGGATCCTAATGATAGCAGAGATTCCCAAACTTTCTGTTTTCACGGTAACCACGTGGTCTGTCGTACAGTAACTACTGCTTTGTCGGTGGTCTCAAGTTGAGCGTTGAAAGCTGTTGCCTATTGAAAAGCATCTTTTTTTTATGTCTCCTCTCCAAAGAGGCTGATATTTTTGTGCGATGTTGGAGCACAAAATGCCTCTCTCTCAGTGTGAGCAACTGGCATCGAGCTCGTCATGAGGTTAATGGGTTTGGTTTGCTGCATGCGGCACTGCGATGACGCTAAGAGCTTCCTTATGGGAAACACTCCACTGCTGCTCAATTTGTGTGCTCTTTTTCCAGATGAAGCCTAGGAAAGTCATTTCAGAGGTGGTAAGGCATAACATCAGCAAGGAAAATATTCATTAGTTGCAGCTATGCAATGAAATACCTGGCTAGGCAGGGCTGAACGGAGTCATTTGAGGAGGGAAGTAGGGGAAGAAGAGCCTTTCCACAAATACTTTTCTCAAAGGCCTTTTCTCTAAATTGCTTTGGACTGTGGGCGCAAAGTGGTACCGAACTTTTGGCACTTTCAGGGTAAAACCTGCCCCTTATCATCCGAATACAATAGCACTAATGTACACAGATCCATCTAAGAGATCTAGATTTCATCTTCTACTGTAAATGGCAATAAGTTTGAACTGCAGCCTGCTAAAAGCTATAGAAACAACCCAGTAGACCCAGGTCTGTGGGGTCAGATCAGATTCAAGATAGCCATTTTTGCACCCCATCTTTAGGATAAGATTCTGTGATTCTGTGAAGATTCCTAAAAAAAACATATACATGCACAGCTAAATTTAACAACTAGCTATACTCCATCCGAATAGGTGTGGGTAGTTGTTGTGATATTGTTACTGATATGCATTAATAAGAAGTAGGCACAACCTAGTGCAGATGTGGCTGTGCAGGAGGGCCTGGCAGAGGGGTGTATGCAAGACCTGCTCGGGTTTTACATGCAGACTGATGGGGCAGTAGAGGTTTTTCTTGAAAAATATGATGAATGAAGGAAGGAATTGGACATATTTCTGTCCTTTTTGTGCATTTGCTTGCCCTCTTTAATACACACCTGCAGCCATTTTTTTCAACAGACAGCATCTGTGTCTTTATTTGAGCCATAAAAGTCTTTAAATGCTTAAGAAGAAATACTTGCAAGAACATCTTTGAGTGTTGGGTGAGGTACCTGGGTGAGGTACCAAAGTGCTTAAGAGTGGCCAAAAGCAGTTAGGTCATCCAGTACAACCTTCTGTGCATCTTTTCTGCACCGCATCCCCATGTAAAAGCTAGATATTGAAATTAGACCACAGGACAAGAACTTTCAGGATGTGATAAGAGCAGATGGACCATTGATGAGGGACTATTCTGGTAGTCAGTTAGTGGTGGGAGTCAGAGCAGAAGACATATTTGTCTGTCCTTGCATGCTGGAGATATATGTGGCTAAACAAAATTAACAATGACAACAAAAGGAAAAACAAAGCTCGATGTAACTGTGGCCTGCTGCCGGCTCCCCTGCCGTGCAGCAGCAGACGTGACTCAGTGCCACCAGTTAGACATCACCTCAGCCAATAAATTATTTCTTGAGGCGAGCTCAGCAAATGCTCCCTCTGCTTTTAAAGCGGGCTCCAGGTCGCAGTGGTACCAGGCTCTTGCAGCTGCCTCTGCCTGGCTGCCCTTTTAGTGGCTGCACTTGCTCTGACCTAAACGGTTTCCTTTGCTGGGCTAAAAATAGATGGTCTCGAGCTTTCGGCGCAGCGAAGTGACCTGCGCAGAGACCAACTGCCACATTAACGAGTGCATTGGCTTTGAGCAGATATAATGGGCATCAAATCAATTATCTCAGTAAAGGCTAAATAGCCTTTTACCGTACCAACCAGGGAACTCAGAGGTTGTAGTGTCTTGGGCACCGTTGGGTTGCTCCAAGCGCGGATCTGCGCACGGCATCTCTTCCCATAGACTAAAAGACAGTGGTTGCCTGCTCAGTTTTCCAAAGCACAGCCGTAGATCCTAGTGGAACAGCCAAAAGCCTTTGGGGAATGATTTTAGACATTTTTTTTCCTGCCTGTCTGTCTGGTTTGATGTGCAGAATGTGGGATTTTGGTTGAATTTTAGCATGCCTTACTCGCCTACTATCCTATCTCCAGGGTTTGTGTTCTCCAGAAGGAGACAACTCCTGAGCATCCATGTCAGCTATTGATTATTGCATATTTTGTTTCACTTTTGTATTTGCTTTGCATTTATCTTTGTGGGATGCAGTCTTCACCATTGACATTGACTTTAAATCAATTCCCTGATGCCAACAATGGCTGCAATTGATTTTGAAAAAGCAATTAGCTTTGCTATGGAAAAACTTCAGATATAATTTACATTAAACAATACTCAAACCTCAAAGGCAAACCAAGACCAAGTATTTTAGTAGGATCAGTCCTCCAGTTTTAAATGTATGCTGCTGCAAGATGAAGAGTACTTTCACGGAACCATAAGGTAGAAAACGGCAATTCAGCAATTAGTTTTATGGGTTTGATATGATGCATGGGGAGTATGTAGATAGCTTTGTATGGGAACCAGTCCTTCCTTATGCATTGAAATGTCACCTCACCGTAGAATTGAACATAACATGGATACTTTAAGAAGGGGAGGTAATATTTACCGCTTAGCTTTTCCCAATTTCATTCATAATTGCAAGCAGGTTTTGAGCCAGAAATGAGAAAGCATAATAAGTGCTGAAACAGTGCTGTGATTTTATGTTCTTTTGTATCCTAGGTTTTCCAGTGTCCCTGGGATGCATAAACTGTCTTAGATTCTGTGGCTTTCCTGAATTCTCAACTTAATGGAAATATCAGCTGTTGCAAGTGATAACAGTTTTGGAGGATGAGTCTCCAAAAGTGGCGATCAACACAACCTCATGGGCACAGCAAGGACCATGACAGCAAGTATTCCCATATAAGGTACTCATAGATTTGGGGCTGTAAATGCCCAAATTCTCATGACAGAACTATCAGCTTTATCAGACAGCTCAGCCCAATAGCATCAGGTTTGTTTTGAATATACGTAAAGCTGATTTGTGTTAACAAAGCAGGATTAATGTTTGTATTCTTTTTTCTAGAAGTCTGAGAATGCAAGTTTCTTACCCCTATCTCTGTTTGGAGAAACCCAACCAAATTTGCTCACTACTGCTTCATTTCTTGAACAAATGACAGATTTCATCCACTTTCCTTTCCAAGCCATATTTGTACCCGAGCCATGATGTGAGATATGATCCAACATCATGATCACCTTCATGATAAGGTTCAAGTCATGATAAGATGTGCAGTGAAAAAGCCTCAAACTAAATGGCTTTATGTGACATTTTCATTATATTTCAAAATACCTTATCCAGTTGCACCAACATATTTTGGTTTGAAAAGAAATTTCACAAGACAGGTTGTACCTGGGCAGCCCAGTCCCTTTTAGAATAGAGTGTAGTAAAAATACGGTTTTGCACAAAAAGAAACCATAGAAATAGCCCAAATGAATATGGAAAATACCTGTGAGAGAACCTGTCTATGCAATCAGACCTTAGAGCTTGCCTTAGCTTTGAAGAGGAAGATGTCTAGTGCAGTTTCAAAATAACCACAGAATATCCCACTCTTCCTTTGGGGAATACAAGTTCATGGCTTACTAGCAAAATTAACAAAACAGAAATGTCTAAAAGTCGATTTAGAAAGCATAGAAGACAAGTTTATAGGATATTTGTAACTGGTCAATTGCTTGCTGTTTTCCATTAAAAATACATATGTAAAATGCTCTTAGCCTCTCTACTGGATTTATGATGAAGCAATGTCCATTTGTTTTAGAATGCCAAGATCAGTTTAACCTCAAGATGGTGCTAGACGGTAAGTTGGCTGTCACAACAACTCTTGTTTGTCATTCACACTTTTGCAGAATGAAGAAGGATCGATAATGTGTAATTGGTGAATAACCAATAGGAAAAGATAAAGGCTTCTTTTTAAAGTGCATTATCTATATATGCAGAAATGTTTACTTACCTGAGCAGAACATCAATTGAATTGCAGAGATCTTAGTTACAACTGATGTCTCAGACACAATAATGCTCTGGAAGAACCACGGCATATTTAAAAGTCCCTGGAGCAATTGTGACAGGAGATGTTCAGTAAGCCATGGGAAGACTTGCATGTCTGCTAGAACTGGACAGTAGTCTGAGAATAATGGAAGCATTGTCCTTTCAAGTTAAAGTTAATGAAATGTACCAGATAAATATTAATTACTTAGAGCTCTTGAAGAGCTTAAAGGGATAATAAACTCATTCTAAATAAGTAATGTGTAGAAGAACTTCAACTTTCAGTCCAAGGGAAGCAGTTGTGCTGACAGAAGATGGTTATCCTGAGTTTGGCTGCAGTGCAGAGGTCCTTACATGCACACAACATAGAGGAGTTAAGCACAGCTT
>JAVCKT010038311.1:0-10407 GCA_032273925.1 Rhynchotus rufescens
TAAAAAAACAAACTGCTAAATGAGTGTTAGAGAGCAAAAAAAAAAACCAAACCAAAAAACACTCAAAATATGTCTTGCTATAACTGGAAAATCTAACTGGTATTTGAGCTTAAAGATTATCATCAAAATGCTCGTCTTGAAGGGTTTTGGTTCAGATCTAGATGCTAGAAGAATAGGTCAATGCAAAAGATTTTCAATTTTTGCATCCATGTAAATATTTTCAATTGCTTTTTATTTCATTTTTCACTAACCAGACTTAAATTAAACTTATATGTTATGAGGAGAAATTAGGATCCTAATTTACCCTGAAGTTAATGAATGTAGCTTTCTAGAAGACAAATGATAATTCATATTTTTTCCTTAAAATCTTGTCCATCCTGACTATTAACTTTTCATGTTTTTGATATTTATTGTCCATTTCTTCAACTTAATTTCATTCTGATTTTCTTCTTACTAATATTAATTTCTACAGTTCATTTTGCTTATTATACATAGCGTTATTTCTTATTTCATTTGTAATTCTTGATCATTTAATGAAACTGATAATGAACAGTAGAGATAAATGCAGAATTTGTAGAAAACTAGCAAAAGGCACAAAGTTGCTGCAATTCCCTAGAGCTCCTTGGATTTCCCAGCATTCCCGCATGGATGGAACTACCAGCACCTCTTATAGCTCTACCTCACTACCTCTTTTCATGCGATAGAATCAATAACACTTGGAGAGGTTATAACCATTATTAGAGCTTAACAATTCCCACTTTAAACTTAGATGGGAAAAGAGAGATTTTTAGTGTATTTCTGTGAAGTCCCTTACTTCTCAAATAAGTTTTTCTAAGTAGAAGTAATGTATTTTATTATATCAGCTAGTATAGTTGGAAAAAAATGCTATCGGGTACACAAGCTCTTCATCTTATGTGAGAGATGTAAGTAGTTGGAAAACCAAGATATTAATTAAGATCAATTGTTCAGAGTTTATTTAAATATATATAATTCAGAGTATGTATCAAGATGTCATTTCTGTCAAAAACTTGTTTTCAAAGGTAGGTTGAAAGATGTTCTAACTTAAATATAAGAATTAATTCAAGAAAAAAAAAAATGGTCTTATCAAAGACCTCTGGTCAAAAATCTTTTTAAGGGCTGAAGACCACTTGGTAGCTGATTTAATCGGCACCTATCTGAGTGAAGTGTAATTGATTATTTTAAATTTCTGTGTAAATTTGAAACCTTCAGCTTTCAGAAATATTTTCATTCAGATCTAAAGTGCATGTGAACCTGAAAGCTTGTCATATTTTTCCAGCTGTGACCTCACATTTAATGATACTAATTTCGCCCTATAAACTTTCCATGCCCATATTGTTAAAACAACATGAATACAGCAAGTTGGTACTATCCATACACTTCCATATTTCTCTCTTCACTGAAATTAGCTGTCACTGCATATTTTGAAACCCAAGAGCAGATTATAGTTCCTAAGTTTTAAAGAAAGGAAAAAAAAAAAAAAAAAGCTCTGTTACTTTGATTAAACTAATATTAAGCCTTGTTATATTCATTAAACAACCAGTTAGTTTCTACAGAAAAATACTTGTAGAAACTAATAGTTTTGTACATCTATAATCTAGAATCTTACCTTCAAAAATCAGTTGGTGTTGTTTTTGTTAGAAAACAATTGAATTTTATTTGTTATAAATCAGAACTAGATTCCTACTGGAATTGTTCTTGTGTTTATTCAAACTATCACTTACTATAAGTTGGAAAAAAACAAAATGTCTAAGATCTTCCAAATATTTTCTTTCTGCTGCTCAAATTATGCAAGTTATGATTGCATGTAAATGGATTGTTTGCCTGGTCTGTTGGTTCTGTAGTGTTTCAGTACATAGAAGTCTGAAACAAAATTGAAAAATGTTGTCATTCTTTGGTGTCTAAAGAAATAATGTAGTATATGTTTAATTATCTAGACCCGAGGATATCCAAACAGACCACATGGGGCAAGAATAGCCATAAATGTTGGCATCTCCTAGATCAGCCTATTTCTGACTGGTTTACAAATGATGACTAAAAGTACAGTGGATTTTCCGCTGATTTCTCACTGAATCAAACTTTGCTTTTGACTTTTTTTTTTTTCTTTTTCTTTCTTCTCTCATCATTTTTATTTTTTACATTTTATTAAATCATTTTTCTAGTCTTTTAAAATGATTTTACATTTCTGCTATTCAATCTCTTCTACAGTTTTTTCCATAAATAATGTCTTTAAGCTGTACCTTTGTTCTGTTGTAGAAGCATTAAATTCTGTTCGTGAAATCAGTTTTGTATAGGCTGATATATGTTATCAGATTCCTGAAAATGCCACCACAATGAGAACCACCTATTTTATGAATATTAGTAGAAAAGGAAAACTTATTCATAAGTAGAAAAAGAGAGAGGTATTTCACCAAAAAAGATACTTGCATGTTGGCAAGGAAATGCCAAGAAACTATGAACTGTTGCTTTTCCTGTCACCTCCATAAGAGTTAAATCTACTTGCTATAGCTGTCAATTAAGAATATTTTGAACAGTCTATGAAAAAAGAAAAGAATGAAGAATCTTTTTTTTTTGATTTTGATGTTTAAGTGAATACACAGAAATATGTCAACTAATTCTGTAATCCTTAAACTAGAGTAGACAACAGATGCTAGATGGACATGAATGGGAGAACATATTTGATTACATTAAAAATCCATTCAAGTTTGTCAATTTTTAGTTAGTTGTACAGCCAAATATTTCCAAGGAAAACTTGCTATATATATCAATTTCAAGCCTTCAAATTAACACCTACAATCTTAAGAGTTTCTTACTTCAACAGCATAAAATCTGTTCAGAGACCAGATCTTTCTAAATGATGAGTAAGAAACATATTCCTGTTAAATGACAAACTTTTGAGTACAAGCTGATTTATATATTTTCTGCTTCTTCCTTACAAGACCTGTTTTCTCCCCTCACTCTGTATTAACGCAATGGGATTGCTGTAGCAAGAGGGATGAGATGAGAGGCCTAAGAACCCATTGCCTGAGAGCTTAGTAGTAGGCCTGAGAAATAGGGGCAAAACAGTTACAGTAGAAAAAATTAAAAGATGAAAAATGATAAAGATGTTTAATCTACTATTAGATGGTATTTGGTAGACAGTTTTAGACTGGCATTATTACATGGACTTTCTCAGATCCCTATCAACCTAACTATGATGAAGTTCTTATCCAAATAAATCAGGAAAATTTTAAATTCATGTTGTGTGGAGGCCAAACTAGCATATTTTACATGGCAAAATTGTGTTTAAAAAGTCTATATTTTGCATTATATAACTTTGGTTTTAATAGATGATATTTTAAAAACAATAAATTAAATAACATGTTTGGGTTGGGTTCTTTTTTTAATATTTTTAGATAACTTAAGCATATACATATAGCTATCTTGAGACTTTCCTTCTGTTGTTGAAAATTTATTCTAGCACTATCACTGAGAAAAACTACCACAACTGTGGGAAGTTATTTAACATTGGCAAAGGCAGAACTGACAGCTTGGACAAAATGCAAATCACTGAGAAGTATGTGATAGAAATGAGTGTAAACAGATGGTTTGGAGTGAGCTGAAGTATTGTTGAATTTCTATTTTAGGGTGATGGAAGATTTCCTATTTAGGAGATTTTAATGGAAAGATGCAAAATACTGACTTTAAAAAGTCCTCAATATGCTATATCATGGGAGTTGGATGAACATTTTCAAAAATCTTACTTGAAATGTGTGGCTAAGATCCTACAGCTGGCCATGAAAGACTGGATCCTTGCATCTGCATGAAGCACTAATAGCCTTTTCAGAGATATGGAGAAAAGGTATCACCTTTCTGAAAGAGAGTGGCAATAAAAGTCATCTTGTCTTCTCTCCTGCTGCCCTCAAACACGTTCTTTTTTAGTCTTGTCAACAAACATTCACTTGAACTTCCTTAGAATATTTTTGCATTCCTTGCAAACTCTACAAAATGTGTTTAGCGTAAACACTTGCACTGTTTATAAAAATCACTTCACTAAGACTGCGTTTTATTGAACATGATACATATCAAACAAGTTTCTATTTAAGGCTACGATATTTAGATCTGATTGTGTACAATAGACTATTGCTGTAGGAATGTTCCAATTTTGTGCAATTTTGTAGAAATTGCTTAACATGTACAGTCAGTTCCACACAAATTATAATCAATTCAGCAGCCCATTTCTTTTGGGAGATCGAGTGTGCAGACCAATCTGAAGAATAATACCCTTTCATTTACTATATTGTAATGTAATATTTCTTCATAGAATTAGCAGAGGGGTTTTTTTTTATGTTTTTCCCCTCTGAATAAAACAAAAACGTAAAGAAAAACTAACAAAGTAGGACACTTCCTGGTGAAGTGTATCTAAAGTGTAAGCTAATCAAAAAAAAATGCAACTGATTCTTAACTCTAAAGAAATAAAAAGGGGAAAAAATCAAGATGTGATTACACTCTGGTTAAGAACAACTTTAATCAAGATGTAACTGCACCTAATACAATTAAAATTACATTCAATTACTTTTACAGTTTACTAAAGAGATTACTACAATTCTTGTGCTCTAAAAATAAATCTATTTACAAAAACTCTAAATGCTATCAATATCTATTTTAAATGTAAGAGGTTAACATGACTGTTGAGTCACATCACACACAGTCTGATACGTAATTAACTGATGATACAAAATTTCTATGATGCTTGATTCTCTTTTCAAGTAAGATATTATGTCTTAAAAATATTCATATGAATTTTCAAGTCAATTGGAAAATGGTGTATACCTGTAGCTCATCTCTGATTCGACTGAATGGGAAGAATAAAGGGAATAAAGAGAAGGCCTAAGAAAATGTTCTTTAGTGGTTATCCTTATTGACCTCATTGATCTCACTTCTTTTCAGAAGGATTTAATTTCATACCTCAGTAATGCCTTCTGGAAGTTGCATTTTTTTAATGTACCTGAATGTACCTGAAGGACATAAAGAGTATAAATTCATAAAAAATTATTGATATATTTCATATCATAAATATTCCTTGTTTGGTGTAAATATTCCCTATATTCTAGAACAATTTAGAAAGGAGAATAAAAACATTTGGTAAGCCACAGTACCAAAGCTCCAAAGATATTATCGATTCCTTTTCAAAAGTAACACAGAGGCAGAAATAAGAACAGTAGTGTGTGAACACTGTAAGAGCATAGGAATCTACAGGTTTCAGGACTTTCTGGCATCCAGGCTTTTTAGTCCGGTAATCTGGTTGTATGGGAATCTAATTGAGTGAATCTGACAAATGTGAAGTTATTTTATTTGTAGTTACTAAAAAACAACAACAAAAACAGAAAAGTGAGACTTTCTTATCAATGTAGCAATTACTAATACTATCATTAAAGAAAATGCAGATTTGGTTTTCTATTAAGTTTATATAGGGATAATATTGGATAAGTAATATTAAAAATAGTGTCATTGCAAATGTCAAATTATAAGGTCTGTTTAAAATTTGTTTATTTTCTACTTCGTGAAGCACAGGGAACTCTTATTTATTTAAGTAGTAGTATCTAGTGGAAAACAAGTACTCGCTGCTCTAACCCAAATGAAGATCTTTCTTAAGCAGCTCTGCAAGTACAAATTTCTGATTGAAACACAGAAGAAACCTTGGAAAGTCTAACATGTCAGAATAATACTACTCACACTTTTCTCTTTCCTTTTTCTATTAGCATATCAAACATATCTGTGTGAAAATACGATTTCTGTTTCTTAAGAGTTGGTCTCTCTACACTACTTATTTCTCCCCTTAAGTCATACTCCTATCACAGCTAGTTGCTGTGGGAATGTTTGTGCTCTTTCCTTCACATGACAGGTATCTCTTATCTTTTTTCTTTTTTTTTTTTCTTTTTTTTTTTTAAATATTCTTTTTTTTTTGGCTTCTTTTTGCTAATTCTTTTTGGAGTCTAAGCTGTTACTCAGTTAGTGTTAAGGTACTCTGGTGCATTTCAGTCCACATAATTCAGATACTGAATTTGCAAGTTAATTTAGACAACAGTTTAGTTAAAATTGTTAAAATAAGACATCAGGGTCTCTACATAGTCAGAAGCTACTTACCATACCTTCTTTTGGTATGCTAACTAAGAAATTTGTTTCTGAAATTTTTTTATCTAACCTAGTAAGTAGCAGGACTAAGTGCAATATAAAGGTAATGAAAACAGGATTTCAAATATTGAAAGAAATATCTTACAAACAACATTAGATCTGCAAATCTAATCATATAATTCATATCATCTGCATGATTTTGCATAAATCTGCAAATCTATTCATTTCATTCATTTTGCTATGAATGGATATGTTTGCGGTTAGCAGTTTCTAATGAGTGGGAAAGTCACCCTGAACTATGCAAATAGCTGTGTTTTGAAAGGGTGAAATGAGAATACAGACTGTGGATTTTTCCAAAAGACCATCTAACTCATGGAGAAATTATCTGAAGGAAGTACTGTTATCTACATTATTCAAAACCAGAATATCGGTATGGATGCTTACAGTTTTATAGTCTTTGAATCTCCAATAAATAAACAGACATTTTAGTGTAACTGCCAGTGATGGTTGCTATTCTGATATTAACCTTACAGGATCCTAATTATAAACTATATTCATGCGCACACACATACACAGATAACTATAACCACTGTTGTCTGACAGCTTGGGTACACAAAATCCATGTGATTAGATGATTTTATGTGTCAGAAATACTTATTTGTTCTCTTTTTACCAGGATATTGAGCAACTGGTACATTTCATCCTCTGTAAACTTTATTTTTTGAGGGAAAAACAGAATGAGTGAAAACATGCAAATACTTACCAGCTCAGTGGGGAAGGTGAGGTCATTGTCAATCCATTATAACTTACACTTTTAGTAAAAATATTTAGAGGAAGTAATTTTTTCTTTATTAAGGACACTGGTGCAAATCAGTTCTCACCCCTGAATAATGCAAAGCAACTGGATATCTCTTTACAAATGACTGGAAGTTAGCAGCAGAATTCACAAAATGAAATAGAGAGATTCAAAATGAAAAAAGGGATCTGGATAAGTGGTACTGTTATATCTCCTTGTGAACAATGCAATATAAAATATTAATGGGAGTTTGCTTTTCCCAGAACTATGTTGCAGCTATGGAGATTCCCATCAGTCATTTACTGGGACAGCAATTTAAAGAACAGAGTTAGAATACAACATGAACCTCTTATGGGTGAAAATCACAAGTTTGCGGTTCCTGCTCCTGGATTAATAAGGAATTGTTAGATCTTCACAAGTGATTCATCACTGTTTGATGTAACATAGTATCCCAAGAGCTTTAATCTTAAGGTGTCTTTTTCAGACAATAACCCAAAATATATATCATATATATATTATATGATGATATCAGTGATCTAAAAGCCAAACACAAGAAATTAATATTTACACTATTTCTGCCAGCCTAAGAAATACCTTAATATGTTCAACTGAGTTTGTGCTGAAAGCAATTACAGATGTAGAAAAAGAAACCCTTTCTGGCATATTTTTATACCAGCTATAGGGCTAGTTTTTTTCATTTCTACTACTCATATTTACAGCATTGATGGTAGTGGTTGGGCTTGCATCATCACCTCATCTCCTAGGGAAGGAGGCAGCTGCCCAGGGAGTGGGGCTCATCATGGGATGCACAAAGAGTAATTTGTGAATGCACGGAATTTAGTTTAGGTTGTTTAGGGGAAAGACTAAAGGTGGAGAAAGAGGGAGACTGTGGTGTTTTGTGGAGTTTGTCCATGTCTGACCATGCCCTGTGCCTGATCCCCAGAGTTGTCCTGTCTTCTCATCAAGTTCCATTTCTAACTATTTCCTCAGTTGAGGAGCTCTCTGGTTTGTGTGCTTGTCTAGCGAGGCCTAAGTGCCCACATCTCCATAGCTCACATGGTCCCATGTGTCTGGGGTGCCAGCAGCTTGACAAGTGAGGGCACGTGTGTGAGTGTGACCACTAGCGACTAGCCAGATGAAGAGGCCAGACAGTGAGTGATAGATGGTGGAATATGGAGGAGCACGGAGCGCTGTCAGCCTGACCTCCATCACACTGCAGATTTGGTTCCTCCTCATACACACCTGAGATCACCCCCTGCCCTTGCTGACCCCAGTCAGGTCTCAGCCCCCTCCAGCCTCATGGTGGTGGGACAGGTACCGGTGGCCAGCTACGCATAATTTTTATTAAAGAGAGTTTCTAATGCATTAGCTCTGGTTATAAAAAGAAGAGCTAAAACCTGTCCCTTTGTCTTTTTTACGACTCCCATAAGATGACTCTGCAACAGCTATGCAGTTATATGTGAATACAATGAATTCAACCTGTGATCAACCTGTGCTGCATCTCTAGCCACCAGCATCTCATAGTAGAAGTCTACATGCTGAGAAATGGTCGCAAGTAAGTCACTAAGCAGTCACCTATCTTAATGTGAAGAAGTTCTTTTTAATCAAAAAATAATCAAATTATATGAAATTTAAAGGGAAATTGGCAAAAAATCCCGATACAGGCTGGAAAATTTGTCACATGCGAAAATTGGAAAGACAGAAGTATAGATCACTTACAAACTAACGACACTGAAACTTCAGCTTCACACTTCATATATATGTTTAAACATAAAATAAAAAAGATAGGCCCACATTTTCACAGACTCTTCCATTGGTAAAACTGCTCATGAGAGTATCCAATAGATACACTGAGCTCTGTAAAAAAAAAGACAAAAAATGTAGCTCACAGGAGCTGAGAAGAATATCAGTACATTAGGCTTCATATGTGAGAAATTAAACATTTGTGAGTGTTGAAATAAAGGTCATACAGAAAAAAAAAATGAGTATTTTATCAGTTGAAAGAAAAAAAAATGTTTCCAGACTATAATTAGTCACGGTGCCAAACATTTAGCACTACATAGATGAAACAGATTTTTCTTGTGTTTCATTATAAAAGAATGATAGAAATTTTGTAGAGATTCAGAAGTTCTAGTTGTCAAGAAAAAAACATGACAACTTTTCCTGATAATTGTGTGCTTCTGTAAATGTTTCAGAAGTTGCAACCAGCTCAGTAGCAGTCAAAACACATTTTGAAAAGGTTTTGTCCCTTTTTTTTGAAGCAATTTTCATTGCTTTCATTCTTTTAATTAGTGCAGTTTGCTCTGTAGGTATCATCTAACCTTTATTCATTACAATAGCTGTCTGATCTAAAACAAGAAATATTTATACAAACCAAGGAAAAAGTGTGGCCAATTTGTAACCAAAAATAAAGTTACAGAACAAGGAAAAATGTAAAATTAATCTGTATCTTATTTACCTGTTGCAATTTATCCATTTAAAATTAAACTTAGTCACTTAAAGATGATTGAAGACTAAAATATATATACTTTAAAAATAATATCTGAACAACAGAATTTATTTTGAAGGTTAAAAAAAATGGTAATATAAAGATACTATGCCTCATTTTCTTCTCAGGTTTATAATCAGAAGCAAAATGATACAGGCAATGAGCAGAAAGAGAAGTGTAAAACGGGCAAGATGTTATCTTAATTTCTGCGTAGTGGCAAAGAAAGATCTATGACAGAACAGAATTTATCACATTATTCAAAAGTGGGAAGCTTTATACAAGACAGAGACAGAAAGGTAAAAACAGAATTCTGGGGAAAGCACAAGAAACTCATCTGACTCAGTTTTCATTTTACCAGTACTAAAATAAAGCAAATAAAAAATGGAGATCGGTTTTTATCATCACACACAATATAGTCTGTAGTCACTTAATCTTAACACAGTGTTATGTTACAATACTGAGTAAAGCAGCTATAGAGTAGTTCACTAATAAAGGGCCGACACTTGTTCCTGGATCCTAACTAAACACATAATGACTAACAAAAGCTAATGTAAGAGATGTATGGTGAAATGAGAAAACTTTAACTGTGCATATGAAATATATCAGTGTTTTGCCTCATTGCTTACTACTAATGTCAAATAAAAGTAAATGCTACAGTTGCTGGACTATAATTCCAGTTAGTTGATATTTTTTAGTAGAACAGGGAATTGATTTTCCATAAAAAAGAAATTATAGCCTAATATGGTAGCACACATTTGAACCTGATCAAACCTCTAGTAAATGAGGTTTACTTTTTCTTCATTTAAATGTGTTAATAACGGATGTATTTTCTCATAGCTGCCGAATTTGCTACTTAGCAAATTATTTTTTAATTATGATAATTACATTTATTATATTATATATATTATATAATATACTACATATTAAATTTATATTATATATCATATTATTTTATATAATTATATTATTATATTATGATATTATTTATATA
>JAVCKT010038313.1:0-22495 GCA_032273925.1 Rhynchotus rufescens
GCCCAGGGAGGCTGTGGAGTCTCCTTCTCTGGAGGTCTTCAAACCCGCCTGGATGCCGCCCTGTGCCCCGTGCTCTGGGTCTCCCTGCTGGAGCAGGGGGTTGGACTAGATGATCTCTAGAGGTCCCTTCCCATCTCAACCATTCAGTGGTTCTTTGAAATAAAAATTTATTTTAGTGAAATTGAGTTTTAAATGAGTTTTAAAAAATGAAACTTCAAAAAAACTGAATCTGAAAGGTAACACATTTTTCTTATGCAGGAGAATTCCAGATAAAAGAGTCTGAGTCCTAGCACATACTGCAGTTTCAGATTCCTGTAAGTCAAAAAATCATCACAGATGAAGTATAAATGACCCTGGATGGCATTTCAGTGTAGCACGAGTGACTACAGTAAGTGCTATGAGTGTTCTCCAAGAGTACCTTCACTTCAGTGCTTTGCAACGGTGCCACTGTAGTTATGAGATCAATGAATGGAATTTTTTTAAGTTCTTAAGTAGAATATAAGGGAAGTCTTCTGCATGTTAAGGCATCTTCTGCAAGCAAAGGGCAGAGATAGGACCTTTACACATTCCCTCTATGCTGACGGGGGGCCAGGTGCAGCATGTAGGAACTTGGGGAACCAAGCAGGGAACTCAGGGAATCAAGTAGGGAAATTTCCTGATAGGAGAGGGCCAAATGCCCTGCAATACACTTGAGTATTTCAGTTATTTTAAACCGGAAAGGAATAGAAGCAGAGGAGCACCCAGAAGAGGAAAAATCAAAAAGAAAGAAAAACTTAAGGGGAAGCAAGAGAAACTGGCCAAAATAACAGTGCTTAGGGCTAAGTAACAGTCATAAAAGGCTTCAGTTGAAGGGTAAATTTTATCTCTGCCCAGAATATTTCTGTATTGTAGGGGTATGAAAGTCATGTAACAGGTCCAAGGAAAAGCTCTGGGACAACATCAAAACTTCAGGCAAAATTCACAGCTAAAAGTCTTACCCAGCCTTGGTGACACAGTGTTTCCAAGCAGCTCATACCGACTGGCTGTGGGGCTGTTTAGACAGTGCATTAAAGTGCTTTAATAAAATCTAGTAGCTGTGTAAAGCTGGCAGTTCTGGAGGAAAAGAATGACCTCACTTATGATCTTATCTATATACAATAAGGCAGCTTCCAACCAAAAGGACCCCAAGGCATTGTGCAAACATGAACTGGAGTATACCCTGCATCCTGAAAAGGAGCCACCTCTGAGACAAAATACAAGATCTTTTAAAAAGTATACAACGATAAGCAAGAAAAACCAGCTTCTCCTTAAAACTGCAAGCACACACAAGGAGAGAGTATCACTTACAGTTACTGTACCTCAAACAGAGCTGCCTTTGAGTGGGAAGCCTTTACCGGTTCCCTCTTTGCTTTGGAAAGTACTGGGAGCCTGGAGACTCCCTCTGAAAAGGGACTGGAAGGTGCGGCGCACGCAGCAGGGCTGCTGGGGATCACAGGCTGCTTCATGGGGCATCTCTGCTGCCCGGAGCTCTCCCGTAGTGAAGGGTTAAGCTCCAGGGCCTTCCCTCTCCCTGCCGCTTGATGAGGGATGTGCTGATTCCTCCTGACCTCATCTCCCCTTTTATCCAGCAGAGGAGTGACTGGCAAAACCCCTCGCCCTCCCCACCATCCCTTTCACACCTGCTTGCTCCATTAGTTCAGCGGGGGGGTGTTCAGACTCGCGAGACAAACTGGTTTTGTTCCGTGGGTGCAGCTGCACTGTCAATCTCAGCCCGGCACCGCTAACCCCTTCGGCCCAGCTCCTGCCAGGCCCGGGCGCCAGCGAGGCCGGGGCTGCGCGGGGGCACCGGCTGGCACGAGAGGCCGGCAGCCTCCATACGGCAGCCTCCGTGGCCACCGGGCTCGCGGCTGCCTGCGCGGCCGCCAGGGCCCGACCCCGCGGGGCACAGGGCCCGTGGCCGCGCACCCCAGAGCTGCACACACTGCAGCGACGCTGCCCTCGCCCCTCACCCCTCGCCCTCCCACCAGCCCCCTGCTATCGCAGCAGCGTCCTGGCAGGGAACACTCGCAAGCCTCGTGCTGTCGCTGAGCTGCCAGCTGGTGCTGATGCCTTCGTGATCAGAGCACTGACCTGCCTTTGCTAACACACCTCGCACTCCTTCAGAGGAGCTCAGCCCATCTGACATTGCCTGTCTCTGGACATGTGTGTGATTCTAATCAGGAAATCAAAACACTTTTGCAATGCTTGCATGCGCTGTGACAACAGGCTGGTCCCTGCAAGTCAGGGACACGAAACAGCCAAAGCAGATGAAGCAAGCAAATGTGTGAGACAAACCATTCCAAGTCCTGCAGCCTCAAACAGAGCAAGGAGAGAAAGGGCATCCACGGGGCACGACTGTGGCATTAGGGCTGTTCACATAATCCTTGTTCACATAATTTGGGTCATCTCCATCAGGAAGATGCAGTGCCACCGGCTCTGGCAGTTGCACGATCCCAGCGGAGCCCTGGCCATGCAACCACAGTGCTAATCCACACCATGCTAAACCCAGCAAGTTGTTCTGAGTGACACAAGCCTTATTTATCTGAAGGCCAGACATATTCAGAAAGCCTAAAGCCTGTCATCAGCAAGGACTGACCTGTACATGCAGAAGGAACCTTCTCAGTTAACCACAGTAGACTATCTGGTGTCACTTACACCTTAGAATTCAGTGCAGCTTCATGGCTTTAACAAGTGGCATTAGCCCCTCCTCAGAAAAGGCTATTCCACTGGTTGGGATGAGGAAGCAAGATGAAGACAACAGTGGATGCAGTTACAGCAACTGCTGAGGAGACAAACCAGCATTCAGAACACAAGAACAATACACGTGCAATTGCATCACAGTGAAATGCCTTTCTGTCCCGCCCTTCTCGGAGACAAGGAATTCCAAAGGTTTGCAGGGAATCCTGCAGGTCTCCCAGGATACACCATAGCTCACAAAAATAACGTGTTGCTGGCAGCAACAAAGCCTGAGCAAACAGATCCATCCAGGGGGAATAGGAGCGACGGGCTCGGGAAAGCGGTGCCTGCAGTGAAGCCCCCTACCTCCTTTGGGGCAGCTTTCCCACCCAGAGGCCAATCCCGGTGCGCAGCCGGGAGCAGGAGCGTGCGGGCGGCGCTGAGCGGGTTTTCCAGGAGCAGGACAGGGCTGCAAGTTGTCCAAAGACAAGAATATCACTGGTGCTTTTGCAAGACCATAAACTGATTTCACCTCATTCAAAACTGACACTTTCTTCATACTATATACATATTTACATTTTACTTTCTTCATACCATATACATACTTACATTTACAAATATTTACATATTTACATACCATATACATATTTACATATATGTATATACATAGAGGGTTTCCTCCCTAATATTCTGCTTTTCAAAGCAAGTTTAACCAATTCATATATCTTTCAGATATCCATATATACCTACGAATAAAATTCTTCCATGGTCTAATGCTATTTAAGTCACTGAAACTAGAAAGATTTTTGTTTGAGTTACAGAGCTGGCTTACTTTGTCACTCCATTTAACTCTCCTCTTCAGCTAGAATTCTTGTTGAAGATAAAAGCTCAAGTTCTAGGCCAGACTGCCTTGAAAGCTGAGTCCTAAGAGGCATTGCCTTCCTTAGAAATCATTTTTGCTAGCAATATTACATAATGATCTAAAGTAAGCCATATGCATGTCTATATGAAGAACCAGGAAGTGAAAATAATTAGTGATAATAATTAAATGCACCTAGACACTGTCTCAAAGCTAATGAATGCTTTGCTACTACTCTTTAATGATGATACAGAAAGTAGTGATAAGGGCAACAGAAGCCAGGAGATGATCAAAGGCGAGGAGTGGAGGTGGATATTAACATTACTGAAGTAAGAAAACATTTTTTAGAGGTTACTGTACACGGATCAAGAGGTCTGATAAGCTGCTGCTCTGGTTCTGAAAGAAGTGACACACGTAATTACAGCTCCAGCCACGAGGATTTTAGAGGAAACAGTTGAGAAGGGATGCATATGTAGTACCTATATGTAAAAGGAGTAGAAATAACTTTAGAAAATATAAGGCTGCATCCTGATTGCACTAGTATGCAAGACTCCTAAGTCTCATGCAAAGGAAAAAGTGAAAAACAGAAAAAATGGGCTGCAAGCTGAAAGTGTTCCTGCTGGATCTAATAGACTGTGATTTTCTGGACCAAAGATAGGTCCATCTGTATTAGAAAGCACATAATATGGTACCTCTTGGGAAATTATTTTAACATGAAGGTTGATACAAGTATTACAAAAAGAATAAAGATCTGGCTAAAAGAAAGGCTGCAGTTTTGCTTTAAGGGAAATATTAGGTTGGATCAGTTACAAGTAGAATTTCATAAAAACTGTAAGACAATTTTATCTAATATTTTAATTAATGAGTATGGTACAGAAAGCAGCACACTAATAGCATTTACTGAATACCATTAATTGAAATCAGAGAATCATAGAATGGTTGAGCTTGGAAGGGACCTCTAGAGCTCATCTAGTCCAACCCCCTGCTCCAGCAGGGACACCCAGAGCACGGGGTGGCATCCAGGCGGGTTTGGAGACCTCCAGAGAAGGAGACTCCACAGCCTCCCTGGGCAGCCTGTGCCAGGGCTCTGGCACCCTCATACGAAAGAAGTTCCTCCTCACCTGGAGATGGAACTGCCTGTGTTTCAGCTTGCACCCACTGTGACAGGACCCCTTGTCCTGTCCTGGACCCCTGCTCCTGTCACTGGCCACCATCAAGAAGAGCTCGGCCCCTTCCTCCCTACATTCCCCCTTCAGGTATTTGTACATGTTGATCAGATCCCCTCTCAGCCTTCTCCAGGCTAAAGAGGCCCAGCTCACTCAGTCTCTCCTCATAGGACAGATGCTCCAGTCCCTCAGTCCTCTCGGTTGCCCACCGCTGGACCCTCTCTAGAGGCTCCATGTCCCTCTAGCACTGGGGAGCCCAGCCCCGCATCATCCACAACAGGCTGGGACCACCTTGTTCTGAAGGTGGAAAAGCTGCCTGGCTGTGAGTGTAGCTGCTCTAGCTGGTCTTAAGGACAGACAGACATTTTATTTATTAGCCTGTGGGACCCTCTAAACTGTCCTGATGTCTCTAACTCTTCTCACACGACTTCTACATTCAATTTACATGCAGACAGAAGTGTTCAGTATGTCACAGAAAACTGAACATGACAAATGCATGGGTGGCAAGGAGTAACCAGTAGGTGAACCCTATGCAGCAGCTGTTTTCAAAATTTTTTAAAAATTCACAGAGGCAAAGGGAATATATGCATTTATTCTTAAAGAGTGCCTGATTTCCAAAGGAAAAATAAATGCTTACTTCTATTTTCTAATTCTCTTCTACCTTCCTCACCTCACCAAGAAATTCTTGTGGAACAGGCTTTCTAAAGAAAGTTTTCAACCTCCATCCAATTCCAGAGTCACGAGCCCACGGAGGAGGAACCACAGAGCCCACTGCTTGCTGGTGTCTCCAATACCTTCCCTCACTTAAACTGCCTCTCTCCCACGTAACACTGGGATATTCCCTTTGTATTTATCCCATTCAGAACTTTGCTGTGGACATTGCCCTCATTTCATCCTGCCTTTCCAAGCAGCCTTCCCTGCTGTGCAGTGCAGACCTCCCCACAGGTCCCACTGGCCCCACGAGTGCTCGCTCGGGGCCCCGAAGCCCCGATGCCAGAGGGGTGCAGAGCCCTCCCTGCGCTGCCCTGTGCTCCCCCCGGCCCGGGAACAGACACGTGGCGGCAGCAGCAGCCTCGGAGGCCTCCGCCAGCAGCCGCTTCCAGCTGCATCCCTCCACGCTGCCTTAGTGCAGCAGTCCCTGCAGCAGCAGCGGGGCAGCCACAGCCAGGGAGCCCCTGTTCTGCCCTCTCCTCTTCTGCCTGCTCAGATGCTCTGCTAAGGCACTGCAGCAGGAGGTGCAAGGGATGCAGAGACACCTACCCCATTCATAAGCGTCTCTTAGAGCTCAAAGTGGTCTCTGAAACACAGTGCTGCTGCTGTTACCACCCCATAGTACGGAGATGTTTCCTACCTGTTTTTCCCCAAGAGACATTCCAAGGGCATTAAAAAAGTCCTTTACATAGGAAACGATGCTGCCATACACAACGGAGCTTCTAGGAGATCCAGTTTCCTGCCAAAAAAAAAATATATATATATATATATATGTATATGTATATATATATATATATATCTATCTCAGAGGAGATGCACAGTTATAACACTGCAGAACTGAGCAGCTATCCACAGACTAGTTCACAAGGCAAAACTGTTACCTATTTCACAGACCTACTTCAACCAGTAAAATCCACCCAGGTGGGAACTTTTACACGGATATAAAAGCACATTTCAATGACTCCCCTCACAGGGCAAGAAGAGAAAAAAAAATAATAATAAAATTAAGTAAATGGAGGAGGGGAAGGGCTCGTCACCAGCAAGCACAGCAAGGAGATGCTTGGTGAAACCACAACGCGTTACACGGCCACAATAAATCAGACCCCAAAATAGCACTGCCGTGTGGCAAAGCACATGCTAACAAAATAAAGGAAGAAAAACCACAGCTTTAAAGGCATCTGCATCGAAAAGAGGAGGAGAAAAAAAAAAGCCACTTCTGCGTGTATTATTTATTTATATTTATTTAAATGCTGTAAATGCTGCACTGGCAGTTCCTGGTGTCTGGCCATGCCCTGGCAGCAGCAGCCACGAGCAGCACTTTCCAGAGCACACAGGCTTCCTTGCTGCCTCTCCATTTACTCCCCCTCCAAAAGAAAATCTCTAGGAAGAGGCACCGAAAGGAGGCCTGGGGAGACCAATAATGACACCCACAGAACCCAACTAGAGCTGTGTTTTATCTGATACTGCTGAGATAAGTGCCTGAGATAAGCCACCAAGAGCAGCATTTGCAAAGGGCCTAACTGGGAGAAACTGAACTGTTAAGGAAAAGAAACGGGAATGGGTAATACAATGAAGACAAGAACTGTAGGAAGATTAAAAGCAGGAATGTGTTGTATTCCCATGAATTTCCTCAAGCAGTTCTTCAGAAGCAGTACACTTGTGTTCAGTAAGAAGTTCAAAGGGAAGCTCCAAAAGAAGCTCCAACAGAGGCAGGAAAGATCCAGCTCCGAGTTAACTGCACTTCAGATGCTCCCTCCGGCTCTTAGTAAAAGGACTGACAGAGTGAACTCAAAGAAATGGCGTGAAAATGATCAGCAAAATGACGATGTTTTAACGTAAAGAGAGGGGCTGGCACTGCAGTCCCTACTGCAACTGGTCCGAGTCAGGGATTTACTCAGGTAAATGATTTTTTCAAGGCTTGGGACAGAATTTTAAGCCAGTGCCAAACACGGCCAGTGGCAGACAGCTTTAAGCCAGTGAGTAAATTCTACCTTTAAATCAGTGATTACTGTATAGCATATATATACACCATGTACAAAAACGGTGGAGCATCCCGAAACCGTGACACCACAGCAACAAGGCCGAGCAGTGTCCCCAGGGCTCGGAAGGCACCAGCAGCACGGGAAGCCCCTGGCGCTGCCCCCTGCTCGGATGTGGGGCTGCCCGGGCGCTCTCCCCGCCGCCACCAGCGGCCTCCATCCGCCCCGAGCCGATTCCTACGCCAGGGGATTAAGCCGGGAACGCAAGGCCAGCATTAACACGAGGAGCACGTTGCAGTGGCCTCGGCCTCTCGGAAAGCTGCCTCCATGCAGGGCGGCAGGGGAGACACCGGCCTGGGACACTCGGGAACGGGGCCGTTCCCGTGGCACAAGCGGCGGCGGTCCCCGGCGCGCGGAGCTTCCGTCCTGGCGGCCGCCTGTGCCGGCAGCAGCCCGACCCGCCGGCAACAGCGGCGCACGGCTGCGATTCCCGAGCTCCGTATCCCAACGGGTTACCTTGGAAACGGCCGTGAGCTGCCGGTTGCCATGGTGAATGAGGTCCATAACGGCTGCCACGGCCCCGGGGGTGTCGAAGTCGTCGGCAAGCGCCGCCCTCACGGCCGCCTCCGTGCGGTCCAGCCTTGCGGGAGGGAGACGTTAACGGTCGGGGGGGCGCAGGAGGTGCCGGCGGGATGCGGCACCCCCCCGCCAGCCCCAGGAGCCAGACACGGACACTGCCCCTGGGAGCCAGGCCACGGACACTGCCCCTTCCTCCCCAGCTTCCCAGCCTGGCGCATCCCGGCGGCGCAGCCGAAAGCTCCAGCAGAAACGCTGGCACAAGCAGGAGCTGACAGTGGCTCCAGCGCCTTGCCAGGAACTGCTGCTAACGCCGCCACCAGCTTGGAAAGTGGGAATGGGAGCAGTGGGAATAAAGGGTAACCGGCTGCCAGCAGCTCCCGCACGCAGCGGGATCCATCCAGGGCCTGCATGGAACCGGCTCGAGACCATGACACCCATGGGGACACTCCCTGGGGAAGCTGAAGCTGCCCTGGCAGCTCCGTGGCTCTTCTGATCCCAGTTCTGATTCTGAGTGTTCCTGTCTGGAATGGCAGGCTCTGCTCGGGAGCGCAACAGCGCCCACGGAGCGGCTCGTAGGTGGCCATGGAGCATCCAGCCCCTCTCCTACGCGAGCTGCCGAGCGCCACGCTCAGCCTCGCGCCCCTGCGACCCACATCTGTCCTGAAAGGACATCCCGTTGGAGCAAAGGACCCCAAAAAGTTTCTCCTCGTCCCTGCACGGCTCCCGTTACTGTCAGTTCATCCTTCCCGCGCCTCCTTGGCCAGCTGCTTAGCAGGCCCCTGTCCTCTGCCCCATGCCAGAACGCCCGTCACTCCGATCACACACGTGCTGAGTGCTGCTTCCCAGGGGCCCTCTTTGCTCCTCCATTACTCACACACAACTCTACTTACCTGGTGAGCCACTTCACAGCACCAGTGGCAGCTCTTCCCTCGGCACCAGTGGCACAAGAGGCGCAACGAGGCGCCGGCCAGGGCGGCCACACACGTGACTTGCAGGCACCGAGAGCAAAGCGGGACCCAGGAGAAGCAGCTGCCCGGAGAAGGGGCAGCTGCTGGTGCTGGGTGGCAGGGAGCCCTGTCCTGTCCTTCCCTGTCCTGCCCCTTAGCAGCAACCAGGTCACTGCCAGGTCCAGCCCTCTGTGCCAGTTGGCGATTTGCACGTTACTGCTCCCAAAACACAGTCTTTGAGAGATGGGAACCGTGCTTACCTTTCCCAGAGCAGGTCTTCCCTAACAGGGCCACACACCAGCTGGCCCTTCACGTAGGCGCTGGCATCTTCCATGAAGGAGGAAACCGCCCGCAGAAGGTGCTTCGCGTCATCCATGGTCTCGTCGCTGAATTCCACAGCTAAGGAAAGAAACACAGGCTGCCCTGGGGATCGCGACACACACGAGGCTGCCCGCCGTATTCTGGAGCAGTGTGCTAAGAAATAGGCACCTCGGGATGAGTGCTTTGTTATTTGTCACAGCAAACTCCAAGGAAAGTTACTTGTGTATTCCATTTTGTCATATTTAATCACTGGCTTTTATATTCATTACGTTTACCTAGTGTGCCTGGAAAAGTATAGTCTACTGAAAAGGAATCGGATGAATTCCAGGAGTGCTTGGCAGCTTACTGAAGCAATGGGAAAGCGATTTCAAGTTTTGTTGGTTTTTCTTTTTTCAGTATTGCATCTTTCTGCCTACCCATTATCCCAAAGTACCTTGGGATATTAGACGTATCGCTCATCACCAATGAGCTCCTCAGAGAGGAGCACGGGGGATGCTCTTTTTGCCTCCCCTTTGCTTTCATCCCTGTTCTAACTTAGGAGGACGTGATGCGTCTTCGGAACCCTGCAAGACCTCCAGCCCTTGCCAGCGATCCCATAAGGATCCAGCCACCTCTTCCCGCGGGACAGCCCTACCCGCATCCAAGCCGCCGCGGACGCCCCTCAGCTCCATGGCCCAGACCCTGTGGGGGCCGTGGGGCCCGTCCCCAGGCCCAGGGCCGAGCTGTCGCCGCAGCCTCTAAGGCAGCCGCCAGAGAAGAGAGAAACTGGGAGAGATTGAGAGCAGGAATGGGGCCCGTGGCACCGCTCAGACCAGCCCTGCCAACCTCGGCTCTCTCTACAGGTGGAGAGAAAGGGAAAAGCCACCAGCAAACGGCTACCCCGGCCCCAGCAGGGACACCCGCCGACCCTAACAGGGGGGTCCTGCTTCGCCACAGCCACAGGGACCCCGCAGGCTCCCCGTGCCAGCACCAGTGCCGATCGGCACCCTCGCTGCGGGCACTGCTGCTGCCTTCCCAGGGACTCTGCCCGATCGCCCCTCCAAGCTTAGGGGGCTGCCAATCCTCGGGGTGCTGCTGACTGCGGCGTGAGCAGAGCCCCTCGTCCTGCCCCCGCAGGCAGCCGCCCTGGCCGGGGCCTCGCTTTGCTCTCGGGAACGAGGCTCCCCGGCTGGCACGAGGCCGCCAAGCCGAGCCGGCGCTGGTCCCGCTGGCCACGGGCCGCGCCGCGCCGCCAGCAGCGCCGCTCCAGCTTCTGTCCCTAGGCTTTTTACAAGACTCACGTACCCTTTTTTTTTTTTCAAATGTGTAAGATATTGAAATAAATTTATATCCACTCTAAATTACAGCTTTATCTATCTTTTAATTATCCACTAAGATGACAGAACTGATCACGCCAAGGAGGGGAGGAAGGATGGATTCTCCAGGAGGAGCACCCGGATGCAGGTTTGCTCTACGGAGGCCGCTGTGCTTACAGCTATGCTTCTTCACTGGTTTATGGCATTCTCTAAGCTACTGTTTATAGTCACTGGAAACGCACAGCCCAGCACAAACACGTCCAGAAATTCTCACTGTACCCAGGAATCCTTCACTGCCAAACACATTAACACCAGATCATCAAATAAAACAAGAGCAGGTTTATTAGCACCTGCCAGCAACTAAAGAGCAGAACAAGCACAACGCCGTGGCTCACGTGAGGATCCCCGACTCACTGAGCCCATCTCCAGGGACGAGCAGAGTGTTTTCGGGACGGAAACCCGCCGCCCACAGCAGGTTTGCAGCCCCTCCATGTAACAGCAAAGGCAGAGCTGGGGCAGGAGAAGAGCAGCGACCCCCAAGCAGGTGCCGGGGAGCCCCACAGATGCTCACGGGCGCAGAGCTTCGCCCCCCAGCCTGGCTCCTCAGGGGGGGCCCGAGCCCCATGGTTTGCAGAGGCTCCTCAGCAAGGCCTCGTGCCACCCTCTGAGCCAACACACGGTGCAACGCGCTGCCCTGCCCGCAGCCCAGGTCACCCGCAGTGAGGGGCGCTCCGGAGGGCTCGGGATTCGCCTCCAAAGCCAACGCCTGGGCAGCAAGGAGAGACAGGGAGGCGGCCGGCTTCACTCTGCAGCTCCTTAGCAGCGAGCAGAGAGCCAGGGCACGCGCTGCCCAGCCCAGGTCGGGCCTGGGGAGGGGACCGAGCGCAGCCAGTTCTCTGACAGCTCAGCATTCCCAAAGCCCTCACGTGCCTTGTTAGCGTGGGGACCCACCACGATCAGCACACTGGCAGCTCCTGCAAGCAGCTCGGGGCGCCCATGAGCAGCAGAGTCCATGAGGATGCACAGCACGGAGCAGCAGGCGCGGGCAAAGCCGCAGCGCTGGGACCACGGCAGCGCTCCCCGTCCCACTGCGAGGTGCTTTATCTGAGGCCTGCTTAAACCTCATTACAATACTAAGGGTGCCAACAAACCAGGTGACACACACACACACACACAGAGTTATGGAACTGCCATCCTCTTTTGTCAGGTACCAATAAACCAGCAAAAATGCAACCTGGGCAAAAAAAAGTGTTATGGTCAGAAGCAGCACTTGCCTGTTGGAAGCACCCTGGTGTGGACAGAGATGCTAACCAAATTCTCCCTCACTTCTGCCCCCTTGTAGTTCTCGCCACCCACATGGCCTTGGCTCATCAGGGATCCACCTAAGCAAGCTCCACTGCGCCCCAGAACTCCCTGAATGCTGAGCAACTGCACTGGGCAAACCACAAACCAGCAGGGAAATAAATGGATAAATAATATTAGGAAGCCCTTGCTGTGCCCTACAGGAATAAAAGGCAGGGCTCTCCCTAGGTACCTCCTCCAGCCACACCTGATCGTGACTGCAACACAGGCAACAGATGCAAGTCAGAGGTGGAGGTAATTCATTAATTGAGAGTGCAATTAATTGAGAGCTGCAATTAACTGAAATTCAGGAAGGAAATGAGACACATGCTTAAGTGCTCTCCTTGGAAAGGACGTTTTTGTAAGTGACCGCCCAAGAGCCACCCTGCGGAGCACCGGGAACCTCTGCACTTCCAAGCGGGATCTTGAAGGCTCCGCAAGGAAGAAACCCACTTCCCTACCCCACAGGCCCCCTTGCAGCTGGCAAGTGTGCTTAGAAGGGCACGTGTCTCGAGAAACCACTCCACTCTTACCTGAGCTGTATCTGCTGCGCAAGCAAAACATCCTGAACTGATCGGCTGAGAACTTCTGCAGGAAATCCTAAAGTCCAATGACAAAAAGACAGCTTCATCATTCTGTTAAATTAACTTTTTATTGAGTTTTCTGCCTTCTTTTTTAGTTTCACGGACTATTTCAGACCAATGAACATTACAAATAACCCGCATTTGCAGTTTTAGATTAAAAC
Source organism: Rhynchotus rufescens (assembly GCA_032273925.1). Taxonomy (NCBI): domain Eukaryota; kingdom Metazoa; phylum Chordata; class Aves; order Tinamiformes; family Tinamidae; genus Rhynchotus; species Rhynchotus rufescens. The sequence continues at coordinate 12,638 of JAVCKT010038313.1, forward strand.
TTTAAAGTCTGAATTGAACAGAATCTAATTCCATAGAAAAGTAATATATAAATATACACATGTACATAGATCTGAGATACAAACCATGCCCCCCACAAATGCATGATGCATAAAAATACTTTGCAATTATGATCAATGTAAAATGGCTAAGACTGTTGGAAAAAGCAAAACTAAATCACTGGACTAAGATGGGGGTACAATTTGGTAGGGAAGAACTAAATTTTTCAAATTTTAGAGGGAAAAAAATATATTAAACTTCCTGAAATAGCTAAGCCTGTCATTTTTCCTATAGGAATAGGACATGAAGGAAAACATGAAGTAAATTGGGAAAAGAAAGAAGTCTTTTCTATATTCCTTTAATTTACCTGTGTAAGTTAAGAATGCTTAGTGATTTCGGCTTAATACTTAGCTAGCTTTACTTTGCTATTGCTATAAAGAATTTCATTTACTCAAAAGAACTTTTTAAAAAGCTTATGGGCACTTTTTAAAAAGCTTATGGCCACTTTTATAACATTCAGTCACTTAACAACTCCACTTGCAGCCAGGAGGTTGGACAAGGTGCAAATTAGCTGTGACCACTTCATTTCTCTCTTCCTTTTAATTAGCTACTTGGTGATATTAAGTGCTACAAACTTGCTATCGCTAATTTGCTGATTTTAAAAAACTGCCACTGAAACAGAAAGGCACAAGAAGTTAGTACAAATAAGCAAATACCAAAGACTTGGTGAATTTATGGATGCACATCCCAAAATTTAGCTTCGGCTACAAATTTAAATGGCCTGAACACTGCAAGTTGCACAATGTCAGCAACGTGCAGTGTCTCCCACAAAAACAAAAGTTATTGAGGCAATCGAGGCAAGTTGAAATCTAGAAACAGACTGAGAAACTAAATAGATTTTTCTATAAACTCTGTACAAGTGAATACTCAACGTGCCTGGAGGCTTTATGCTGGTATACAGAGGGTGAACAACATGAATAAAGCAAAGAAATAAATTCTACTGAGGCAAACTGAATTTGGGAAGAGATAATGGAAATGAGAAAAATCACCTTTTTAGTTTGGGAATAAAGGAGCCCAGAGGAGGAAAGTCTCCTAACTCTTCCAAAGCTGGCTGCGTGGCAGTGCCTGATGCCTCCACACTTGATGCAGGGGGTCAGACTTTGTAGCTACGTTAAAAGATCAGAGAGGGGAAGAAGGGGGAAGCTGAACAGCAGCCCAGCTGGGCTGGGAACACGGAGCGCGGCTGCCCGGAGGCCAATCCAGGGCTCGGAGGCCACCTGGAAGGTGGAAGGGCCCTGGCACCCTCACATTTTCAGAGCACACATAAAAAGTTCCTCGTGGGGCTTGAAGACACAGAGAGATCATACGGGGAGAAATCTGGTTCAATGGACTCAAGATTACTCATAGGAGAGGATTAATCTTTGTTAGCTGCGTCTAACCACAGAAATTAAAAGGAAGAGCTGCAACACAAGGCAGATCCCTGGTTTCCTGTTGGTGTTGTCGAGCCCATCACTACTTGCTAGCAAGAAATTTTTGTTCACCTCACACACAGGTTTTTTCTCAATGCAATCAAATCCTACTAGAGAAATGAGGGACTGTCTCCATGCTTTTTTTTTTCATTATTACTATTGCATGTGTTGCATTAATAGTCATTTTTTGCCCTGCCTACAAGATCTGCTTAGACTCGGGAAATTTCTTCCAAAATGTGAGTAACAGACAATCTTCCTTGGGGAGACCTGGCTTATCTGTGCACAGGCAGCACCAGGAGAACCAAGAGTAAAGCAGCTCAACTTGAATTCTGCTTTGAAAGGCATTTTTAATTGGTCTCCCAAGAGGGCAAGGGGGAACAGATGTGCTCCAACAGCCTCTTCCGCCTGGTCTAGGGGAAGAAAATTACCCTCTTCTAACAATAGGTGTCAGTCATCAGTGTTAGTAGGCTGGATCAGGCACCTGAGGACAGTTAAACCCTGCTCTGTGCTACTTCAAAGCCTTCACTTCAGCCTCTTCACGAACCTTCCTTCAGGGCAAAAGAAAGGAAATATCAGAAGTCCCTGTTTCAGTGCACTGAGAGACCTGCCTCTGGTAAAAGCTTCCTCTCTGATGCAGTAGAGCAGGACGTGCTTGTGCCACCTGCTGATGTTGAAGGACAAGGCTTTGTGTGCAGCAGCAAGAAGGTGACAGTGAAGAATAAAGGGCAATATGAAGGACCGTATGTACCATGGTACAATCATGGGATACCTGGTAAGTTCCAGACAAAACATTAAGACTCATACAGGATGAGGAGAAACACCCACGCTTTTACAAGTCACCAAAGCACATACAAACAGCAAGAGCAGGCAGGAGGGAGGTGTTTCTGTAATACTGAAGTCTAGTGCTGGGCCCAAATGCTGCTTCTGCAAATGCTCTGCCCAAGCGCCAGAGGCAGTGCATGAAAACCCTTAGTTTTTATGAAGAGAATCACCCTACATCCTTTGCTCCTCACCTCCGAGGTTACAACAACTGCTGAGTCAAAGCAAGTTTCCTACACTCAAATGCAGGATAACACGTACGCCTGCGCCAGAAAAACACTCTTAATCCTCTTAGTCACTAGTTCTGTCACCACAGTGTAAGCACACACACTCAACTGTTTTCTCAAAAGAAGGCTATGATTAAAATTCACCTCTTAAAAACAGTTGTTCAGTTCACAACAATAAGTTACCTTAATTGTTATGTAGTTTTTTAGTGACTTGGACATTTTTTCTTGACTTCCTTTAACATGTAAATGACCTAGAATTAAAAAAAAAAAAACAGATATATCAGGATAAATTAGCATGCTTCTGAATTGGGAGTGAATGAGAAAAAAGCTCTGCATTGAGACACTGGAGTCACTGGAAGCGGCATACCCTGAGACAGATGTGTGCCAACCATATCCATGAAACACAACATTTTTCCACAGCTTTGCCTACAACTCCACACACTTCTCTGTCCTCAACTTTGGCTGGGAGCATTTTAAAACATATAAAAAAGACACTAATTCGGGGAAAAAAATAGTATCCCTGATGGTAAGTGGTGAAAAAATAAATTACAAACAAGCAAGCACTTTTCCACAGAAAATTACCTTATCTGCATTACCTGTCTCTTTTGACTCTCCAGAAACGTTTTAATGCCTTTAAAGATCTTTCAGTGAGCTCACAGGACAATATTCTTGCAACTATCTTTTTTAAAGTTGAATTACTTGTTTGCAGGTGCTACCCTATTTTTTTTTTTATTCCAAAGGTTTATTTTTCGTTGCTTCAAAACACCACGCGTTGAACACAACCTTGATTTTTTTGGGCATTCCCTATTCTGAAACCTGATCAAGCAAAAATTCAGAGCTAGCAGATTGCCAGAAGGGATTAGAGAGGATAAGGAAGAGCTGACGTTTTCTGAAGATCTATTTGAAAAGTTACTGTAACACAAGTCAAATTTTCTGGAAGACAACTGTTAAATTTTGCAAGTAGCTTGTCAGAAGAAACTTTCTGAAAAAGAACGCTGAATTTCTTGATTCATTTTCACAATTTCTTCATTGACTTTGGCACGTCATTCATGTTGAAAAGATGCATCAGCAGCTTACAGTCACACAGTAAAATCAGCAAGGAAAACTGAGAACAGCAGAGGACTACACCTTGAGAAATAAGGCCATATATTCCACCCAGGAGTCCCTCCATGGCAAGCAGAGCAAGTAACAGCCGTGGGGAGCGTCCGAGCAGCAAAAGGGAGCCCTGCAGACCTCCTACACCACGTCCACTTGCAGCTTAAGCCGTCTAAACTGTGTCACACTGAAAGACGTGGCTTTTTATCACAGCATCGTGGCCCAGTCTCCCTCTAGAGCATTTTAACAGCTGTTGTGCTGCCCTTTCCCACCACAGAGAGCTGTGTCTCTGCTCGCAACACAGCCCCTTCACACAGGCATTGCTCTGACCGGGTCCTGCACCTGGACTGGCTCCTTTCCTGCCGTCTTGGTGGGTTTACCAGGTAAACAGAGAAACCACCGAATCACAGGAAGACCTGGGTGGAACTTCAGGTCATCCGACCAAAGCCTCTGCTCCTCGCAGGGCTGACTAGAGCTACAAGCTGCTCAAGAATCAACAAGCGGTGCTTGAAGAAGGGAATTCATTTTTGGTCTCCTCACCTTGTGCTGCTGTTTAAAGAGCCAGCGAGGAGGGATGATATTCAGGGAAGCCTCTTCCCTGGATCTCGATCTGCTGTGTCTGACCTAACCGTGTAGTTAGGCCAACCACCTGGGCAGGCCTTGGGAGGCTGAGACAAGGAAGGGAGAGGGGGCAATGTGACTACGATGCCTAATTTGGATTAGTTTACTCTCTGTGTAATCTCTGAATGTTGCTAGAGCTTCCAGTAGCTGGAGTTCTCAGGGCTGGAAAGGGAACGAAAGGGAAAGGAGAGGGCCTCCTCCATGAGGCCTGGGAGAGGCGGCAGAGCTCAGCATGGGGCCAGGCGGGGCCCTCAGGGCCACAGCAGGGAGGAGACCCCAGCGCCAGCCCCAGCGCCAGCCGCAGCGCCACCGCTGAGGGGAAACACCCGGCAACCCTGAGGGGAAACTCGCGGAACGGGAACACGTGGCCCACGCGACACTCGGCTCCTCTTTGGAAACACAGCCTAAAGCCTTGAACGGCTGCTTCTATTAGAACAGTAACCCTACACGTTACCGAGAAGCCACAACTAACACACGGTTTTCAGGTGTTCAGTTACTCACAGAATCCATCACTTCAACAAACCAACATGGCCCATTTCCCTGCTAAACATCCCGTCAGCACTCTGCCTTTCCCCAGGCTTCACAACCCAGGAGTATCCGATGCCTACATGATGCTCCAGCGAGTGAGAAAAGGGCCAGCCCCTAATACGCAAACATGTTTTTGCTTCCAGAGACAGGAGGGTCTTAGTTCTTGTTCCACAGGTTTTAGTTTAGGTTCAACGAAAGGTTTTAGTTCTTGATCAAGAGCCCAACCAGCTGCCCGGATCCTGTGCATTCCCTCACAGCTTCGTGGGGAAATCTCTAGCTTTCATGAGCAGATGAAACTCCCCATCCTCCTCTTCTGGATGTAACAGCAGCATACTCAGATGTGGTGAACAGATGCCCAAAATATCCTCTTGCTCTTTCTGAGAGTGGCTTGAATCGGCAAGAACTCTACACGAGAAAGCCACCTTCAGTCCCATCCCCGACCACCCATCAATTCTGGCTTACACAACGCACTGCATCAAGGGTACAACAGAACCCGAGATCTGTGGATCCAGAACCAGCTAGAGCAGAAGTCAACCATCAAAACAAAACCTCATTTTCATCATGTTTGCCCTAACAGATGAGGCCATTTTCACTACTGTGTGATTGAGCTGTCCCTCAGGCCCTATCACTCAGGCTGTCAGAGATGCTGGACACTGGCAGGTCCTATGACTTAAGTGAAATCCACACAAACTTCTTTGGAAAAGGGGAACAGCTTGGGTTTGATTTTTTTTTTTTTTTTTTTTTTTTTTTTTTTTGCTCTTGTAAACTTGCTTCAGTATTGATTAATTTTAGACAGTCAAATTAAAAATAAGATGATCACATGTTTTCCTCCAAAGATTATCAGTAACATCTGAATTTGAAGCATTTCTCTTGAAGAGTTTCATCGCTTGGAGTGATTTCATTGAGGAACCACAAAATATAAGGATTTTCATAACTTTGGCTTGGCGCTCTTCCCAGAGTACAAGTAGTCTAAAAATAATTCCTTATAAAAAGATTTATACCCAGTGCAGGGATTTTCTTCCTGTAATGGGGATCACGCCTCCAATTCTGAGTGTGCTAAAATTCCAAAGTCTGTTACCAGAATAAATTATTTCTCAAGCCAAATCGCCTTGAATACTTCACATTATTGTCCTCCAGCAAAACTTCTTTCTTGACTTAATGAATGTAATCCATCAGCTTCCAGAGAACTCTAAGTTACCCTTGAGATCAAGGTTTTTTTTTTTTTTTTTTTTTTTTTTTTTTTTTTTTTGAGAAAAATACACAAATTATATTTATTTATTTTCAAATAATAATTTCCCTCTGGTTTTGATGACAAACATTAAAAATATATATATATAATGTACTGGATACTGCCAGCTAGAGCCCTTCACTAAAAACCCATGAACCTCAGTGAGGAGGGCACAGAATTTCCCAGCACTTGAGGACTGCTAGGACACCCTGGAGGATGCATCAGCCTCTGCTGATTTATGACGGGCTCTACACAGAGAACTGGAGCTTAACTGGAGAGTTCAGTATTCCGTCCATGCACTGCAAATTCTAAATATTTTAAAAGGAAAGCCTCAACAATTCCCAGAGTGGACAACAAGCTAATTCTACAGATGTTACTTAGACAAGTTGTTCAAGGCATCTTGCACAAGGCATTCAGCAGGAAGAGAGATCGCAGAATTGAATTAGAATTTAATCAGCTTCATTTCCCTGGAGATCATCCAAAACAGTGAGGCTTGCAATAAGAGAAAATTTCAAACTTCCTATCATGGTAACTATACTAGCACCATCAATGCCTGGCTAGCAAAGCAGCTGGTCACAGCATTAGCAAGGATAACAGAACCTCAGCTCAGATGTTATTCTGGAAGACCACAACTTTGGTGGTTCATAAGCTCACACACCACAGCATTCTCCTTGCTCTTGCTTTCCAAAAACACGTATGTCTTTTATTCTCATTATTAAAAGCTTTTCACTGCCTTTACAAACACAGGCCATTTTACTTAGCAATCTACCCAAAACTTTTGTTTAAATCCAGCAGCAAACAGTACCAAGAGATGATGAGTACAAGAATAGTTTATTCTAGCTTTGATGTTTTTAAAATATTACGATCAACTACTTGTCTTACTTGTCCCTTTCACCCTCCTGCCTTCAGAGTCTGAGGGTTCTATTTCGAAGAAAGTAAGAGTTTCTTCTTTTAGAAGGAGGATAAAAGCACTCACAGAAAAGATCAATTATTTTTACCCTCTTCCTGCAAGACTATTATAGATGAAATAAAATTTAAAATTATCACACAAAAATAACTGAAGAAATGCATATGAGATTCTATGTGAAGAACCCTTATTTCTGTATTTTTAGTTAGGATTAAAAATTATACACAGAGATGCACATAGCATTATTACCTAGAGATTCTCCCAGACGAAATTTAGGAGTCTTTCACTGTAACTGTTTTGCTAATTTACAAGACAACAGTTCTACTTTTTTCAGGATTCATTTTCATTTATGTTTCTTCACCTACTATCTACTTAGTGACAACAGGAACTTGGTCATTGTAATAGAGACTCCATTTGCAAACATTCCCCGTTTTCCCCTAGATTTCCAACAATACAAACACAACACCTTAACAAAAAAAAAAAAAAAAAAAAAAAAACCCATTAATTTTCACATAGCTCTCAGGTGAGTAGTATTTTACTTACCAGAATGCAAAAAATAATTCCCCCATTGCTCACATTGGTGATATGCCTCACACTGTGCAATTTCATTTTCATGGTGAGGAAATGCAAGATCTATTCCACCAGTATGGATGTCCAGATGCTCTCCAAACACTGCACTGTAACAATATTCATATATAATATAATATTTATAATATATATAAAAATAATGTTTATGTATAATAGCAGAACACTACAGACTTTTTTTGGCAAGAGAAATGTACAAAAGAATAAAACGGAACATCATAAATACAAATATGTAATTACTGCAGTATCAGAACAAGACTTTAAACAGATCTCAGACAAGAAAATGGCAGCAAAGCCTCCCTACAAGTCTGTATCTGCCTACAATTAATTTTTTTTTTTAAACTAGGAACAATTATTTTTCTAATTTAAATTCAAAGACTGCATTCAGGACATCTCCTTTCTTGGGTCACTGAATCAGTATCAGACAGTGGCCTTCATCTGCAGACCAAGCAGCTTGAAAGTGACACACATTTCTTTAAACTTGATATCATTACTTTTCCTCTTGTACTATTTCTGAAAGAATTCAGGCAATGCTCTACACAGAGCAGAAAATGCTTAGTCCTACACTGTTATAATAGCAAAAGAAAGTGTCTATTCAGAGACTGAACTTATGAGACTGAAGAATCAAGGCTACTGAAGTTCCAAGAGCATAAGCCCACAAATGGAGGGAGAAACCAGACTGCCACATGCAGCTGAATTTCCACAAGTCATCTGTTGATAATATAAGCCTCAAATTCAGGAGCCTCTGGGTTACACATGTGTGGGGGTGAAGGACAAGGAAATCTGACTCCCTTGCCTGTGACGTCCCAAACTCACTCCTCTCATGCCAGGAACGCTGCTCCATCTGTGCAGGTTGGCCCAGTACTCACCTTTAACCAGCAGCATTTATAGGGAGACCTGGGTTGTGCAAGGGGTTCACGTGGTAACATAAGAGATCAGAGGATCCTGGTGAAAGCACAGGAGCTGTGTACCATCCACCCCCCGCACTGAGTCTCTACTGCCTCGCTTGGGACAAGTTAATGACTTGGTTTTGCCCTTCTGTTAAACAAAGACAATATTTACATTGTCACAGGAGAGCAAATGCCAAGTGCTATGCCCAGTATCTGCAGACACTGGAGCTGGAAAAGAAAAACTGTCTATATAAGTAGAAAATAAAACACAAGATGCACAGATGTGTGCACACAAGACACACAGCATCTTTCCAAGTATCATGTCAACATGTTGCTCCTCTTTTTGTGGTACCTGGCTGGACAGAAGCCCTTTTTGTTGCTTTTGGGAAGCAACAAGGTGTTGCCTGGCTGATGGTCGCTTTCCAAGCTCCTGCCCATCTGCTTCTCTCCATGGGCTCCAAAGCCAGACTCAGCATGGCTCTTCCCAGGAACAACTCCCTCCTCCTGACTTCCCTGCCATCTACAGAGGAGCTTTCCTCTTGGTAGATCCCTCCGCCCATACATCTCAAATATACTCTAAAACTAATTCACCTAAATGACTTCAGAGTTTGAGATCTTTAGTAAAACAGACAGGCAAGTTGTTATTGTTTAAAGGGAGTACTTGATAACTGACTGTGACAGTAAAGCATTTTAGATGACTTAGAAAATTAAGTTTTCCTTTCTACACAGTCCGAGATTACTACATTTATGCTCTCATAGGTCATGGATCAAGTCCTACCTGCATGACGGGAACCTCCTTCAGTCACACTAAAATGAATTTTTACAGAAATACAGAATATATGCAGTATCACATTAGCAGATGGGCCATTTCCTAGTAGGTTGTTATTTCTTTCCTAATGTACATGTCTGTCTCAGGTCACACTTCAAACAGCATGTTTTTATGCACTTCACTTGCTTTAACTGCTCTTTCACAGTGCCAAAACTATTTGGTGACATAAAAATCAACTTTACAAATGCTTTCCACAATCACAAACTAATGACTAGCAACCCCAGGATAGCACGTGAAAGAGAAACCTAAAGCAATAGTTCCACTTACTCTCAGACTGGGTTCAACTCTCAAGATAAAAAAGGATCAGACCTCAGTAATTTGTTATTAACTTCACTAAAGGTCTGGGACTAATGCAAAAAAACAAAGTATCGCTACAGATCTTCCAGGACAGAAGAGCTAAATTATCCTTTTCCAAAATACATAAATGCATAAGGCTACTGCAGAGAAAGTATTATAATCCTGCAGAGAAAATAAAATAGTACTCCAAATTAAAAGCAAATTAATTTAAACCAGCTATGAGCAAAATGCTACTAGGCACAATTCATACTGTGCCCACGCAATACTCTCATTTCTTTGTGGCACGGTGTATCTAATGCTAGGGATGAATTTTGATGAAAACTAAGTAATGTTTTGATCACTAGCACATATATCCACATAAAGGC
>JAVCKT010038315.1:12750-32426 GCA_032273925.1 Rhynchotus rufescens
GCCCTGCGCTGGACTCTCTCCAGCAGCTCCACATCCCTCTTGTCCTGGGGAGCCCAGAACTGGACACAGTACTCCAGCTGTGGCCTCACCAGGGTCACATATACTGTCTTTTCTGTCAGGAGGTGTATATCTCACTCTTTTTCCTACCCTATGTATTTGAAATAGTTTTCTGAATCATGGTTTTGCCCAGATTTGGGGACTGTTAGAGTGAGGTTGTATGAGCAGAGTATTAGACTAGATGATCCCCTACCTCAACCGTTTTTCAATTCTGCAACTATTTCTCTGTAGTAAATATGTAAACCGTTGCTCCAACAGTACTTCTTTTCCTTCTTTTTTTCTTTATATAGAACCATGAATTTCCATATTTATTTTTTCATACATCTGTCTATGTAAATGAAAGTTTTAAATGGAATTTCTTCATCCAAGACTTGAAGCTTCTGATATGCTAAAATATAAAGCAATCAGAAATGAAAGTTAAAAAGTAATTAAAACTAGTGAATAAAATGACGTTCATGTTCATAGCCCATTCACTCCAGGTAAAATTTACAGAATGGAGCAAGTGTAGTTACTTCAACAAAAGGCAGAAAAACAGAACAGACTTTTGATCATAAAGTGAGCAGAATCAAGTTCATATTGTTGTGTCATAACGTTGTGTCATAACAAGCAAGAGACATACGGACCCACACTATTCTCAGGTATAGAAAGTCTGCTCATTTAAATGAAAGTAATATAAAAATATATAGGGTTTTTTTAAAGAATTTTTACCATTTTAAAAAATGTACAGCTGGAAATATGGGTGGTATTTGTGGGAGCAGTGGTGCACAAGTCTACTTATTTAGACTATTCTTGGATTGAGTAAGTCATTGTCACTTTTATTTTTCCAGAGATAGTTCTGCTTTCTTTTTGATTACAAAATGCCACAGCACACTTACCATGAGACAACTGATCCATGGTCATTGTATGTCATCTTTATATCACATTGTTGAGAAGAAATCTATTCTGAAAACCAATTGAGCACTAGTATATAGAGTTTGTAAGTAATATGTGCTCTTATGTTGTCCTTTATCCCACTAAAAGTATGTTCGTTTCTACTCACTTTAATCCCATGTTCAGGCATTTGTGTCCAAAGTATGTGATTCTCTGTTTAGTCAACATATCAACTTCACTGGGAATAGGACTGTTTTTTATCTTCACAAAATAAAATATTATTGATCAGTCTTGGCTGTAGGGATCCCCTGAGAGAAAATTTCTAGATTTTTTTTTCAATAAAGGGAGAGCAGTGGATGTCACAGAATCACAGGATAGTTGAAGTTGGAAGGGACCTCTAGAGATCATCTAGTCTTACCCCACAGCTCAAGCATCTACCATGTCATCTACCTTGACTTAACAATTCTTTGAATGTCTCCCACGGACAGCATGCTTGTATGCAGGTTGGGGAGTTACAATCTAGATGAGTGAGCTACTAGATGAAAGAAAAACTGGCTGGATCTCTGGTCTTACATCAAGTAGTTAAAATATGTTGCACTCTGTCTGAAGACTGGTAAAAAGGGACTACCACAGGAGTCTCAGGGTCTGCCCTGTTTCATCAGTGACCTGGGAGAGGAGAGAGTGCCCTCTCCTTGAGTTTGCAGACGTCACCATGGAGCTGGTAGTATGCTTAGAATAGGGCCTAGACAAGCTGGAGGAAGGAGTCAGTGAGCATCTTTTGAAACTCAAGAAAAACAAGTGTAAAATCCTTCACATAGAACTTCTTACAATAGGTCTTTTTACTACAGGCTGGGGACTGGCTACCTGGGGAGAAATTCTTTGGAAAAAGCTTAAGGATCCCAGGGGGCAGTGAGCTGGACATGGGCAAGCAGTGTGTCCTGGCAGCAAGGAAGGCCAACAGCATCCTGGGCTGCATGAAAAAGGCACAGACAGAGATCCAGGAAAGTGATTAATCCCCTTTACTTGGCCTTCATTAGCTCCATATGGATTACTGGCTACAGTGTTGGGGCCCTAGAACCAGGCAGAATTTCATGAATGAGAAAATTCAGTGCAGTGTTGGCAAGATGGTTGACTTGCCTGGTGAGAAGAGACTGAAGGAAATGGACTTGTTCAGTCTAGAGCTGAGACAGTTTGGGAGCACAGGACATTAACCCTCAGTGCCTAACTGGAGGTCATCAAAGAGGTGGAGCCTTTTCAGTGGGGAATGGTAGGAGTGCACCATTGGTGAATTTGCTGCCATTTGTATACTAATACACTGAAATGTCTTTATAGCTCTTCTTTATTTTACATCAAATGCTTCTACCTTGTCATATTATGCTGCTGTGTAGTCAATTAATATTGTTATTATCTAAGAAGCAGTATTTTACAAAGCAGATAGTTCTGCAGTCAGTATGAAAATAACAGAATACCAATTAATTAAAACTATTGGCATTTATCATTACATATTTACACCTACCTTTCCCCATGCTGAACATTCTGGCATGCTGTATGCTTACAAAGCACACAGATACTGAAAATGAGTCTAATACTTATCAGCTTGCATTATATAGTACAACAATGTACATTATAAGAGCCATCATTGTTTAAGTTATCATCACACTTCAGAATGTCTGTTATGGGTTTCAAATGTTTATGCTTCAGTCTGTAATCTGTCTGTGTAAGAATCAGAAATTAAAAATACAAATACAACGTGCTGTTGCCTAGCAGCTGTGGCAAACCTTGGGCAATCTTGCTCCAGCTACACCTGCTTGGGAAGAGCTCTGAAATGCAGAGACAAGAGTTCTTACAAAGGTGGCCTCTGAAGCTTTTGGGTATAAAACTTCATTTCTGTTCAAAAACTTCATTCTGTTCTGTTCTTTTGTCTTTTGAACCAAACAGTTTTTTTTGGCTACTGTATCCCCTCTGAACCTCTAAGTATTGTAAAATTGAAAGCACTGGAACAGTATTGGTAAAACTTCCAGTAAAAGAGACAGAAACTGGAGAGTAAATAAGGTATCTCAGACTGGTCTCTGTTAAACATGTGGCCAGAAGGGAACAGAAGAATAACATGTTTCCTGTTTCTTTAGAAAAATCTGGCCATAGGTTTAATTCATCTTTTTTTTTTTTTTCTGAATTGAATAAAATTACCTATTTCTCATATTCAGGAAGCAAAACCAACCTGAATTAGGAGTCTCTTGTTCAGCACAAAAGAAAGATGAAATACTTTTTAATTATTGTTTCAGCTATGAATAATGATGTTTATCTGATATTAATATAATATACCTACATTCATCCTGTTTCCCTAATAGTATTACAACATAATGCCCTGGGATCTCCAGACAGTTATCAAAAGCAGGTAAACGTAATTGTTGCTATTTGTCAAGTGACTTTATTTAAATAATGAACTCTCCTTTGCCTTTCACCTCTGGCCTTTCTCAGTACATATCTCCCCTATGGAGAAGGTACTTCTGGCATTGGGTATTGGCTCCAAATGTTTCCCACTGTCACATACTGGGCATTACATTCAGCACCTAAACTCAAAGATGAACAGTCTGGATATATCCCATGACTGTATCTGATGAGAAGAAAGAGCAGCCAAGGGTGCTTTTCAGACATGGAGGCAGGTGAGATTACCTCAGCTTCATCTAACTGGAATTAGCCTTTAGAATTGTCTAATATCCTCAGCATTTGAATAGGTTTTTGACATTGATCTTATCGACTGCTATATAGAGGAAGCTCTGTTTTTACATCATTATGAAGTATATGCATGACTTTATAATATGGCTTTTAAATTAAAGCTCTGTGCATTTCTATAGACTCTTTTTTTATTATTATTACTGATAAATTGTTTTTCATACAGGCAGTTATATGGTATCATCCTCCAAGACCAATTAACTTTTCAGCTTAATTTAAATTTTATTTCTGATCATCTTCAAAAACTATTTATTGCTATATTGATCAATTCACCATATATGCTGTCCTGAGATATAGTGTAGCACACACAGTTATCTGCAAAAGGGAATATACCTTATATATAAGGAAAATATGCATAAAATATACATAAAGAAAAGCCACATTAATGATACTGTTAAAATTGTTGTACACACTACCTAAAATCCCCTTTTCTGCCAATATGCACAGCCTTCCTCTGCCCCTCTTGTTTCTAAGAATGATTCCAGTTTTCCTTAAGATGAGGAGGTAGAGGAGGAGGCTAGATGAGGAGGTAGATATTGAGTTGTCAGAAACCAGATTTCTTCACTTAGAAGAGATTGCTTGGGGTGTGGTAATTTTCTTGGTCCTAGATTCCCACTGGCTAATTGTATATGTTTTTTAATAGTCTATTATATTATATATTTTTAATAGTCTATTAATTAGCAATAGGCAGAGTAGCACACAATTCTGCACAGCTAGATCAATACAAAGCTTGTGGCCTTTTACTAATAATGACAAAACTCTATTGACTGAGCCTAATTTTCTAATGTCCAAAACAGAGAGCAGGCCAAGTAGCTGTTCAAGTGCTTTATTATAAAACTGCCAGAATTATTCTACTTAAGTGGATAGGAAATAAAGGTATTAAAAGTCAGTGGTAGGCATTCATCAGTCTGAATCACATACTGTGATACACAGTATACAGCATTAGAAAAACAGGACTGGTCCTGTCATAACCTTAGTGCAAACGAGTTGTGAGATGAGTTTCCATAATTTCAAAAATAATGTAAAATGTCACATTAAGTAAAACCACATATTCAGTTTTTCATCTTTTCATTCTCCTATTTTTTTCCATCATATTTAAAAACCATAGAAGAAATCCAAAGCTATTAAAATTTAGGACTTGGCAGCCTGATTTTTTGTTTTACAATAGAAATTCATGTCCTTATGCATTGTGTTTTATCAACTGCATTCCTTGTGAATGCTAAAATAATTTGTCACCTGAATTCACATGAAAAAAAAATGAATTGACATGTTTTATCAAACCAGGTACCCAGATAGCTGTGACAAATATTTTTTGCCCTAGAAGAAGGGTTAAATCATCCTGCAGTAAAGTCATTTGGGAAGCCATTAATTAACTGTAATTACACTAACTGGTAGGTAGATATGACACAATGCAACTACAGCTTAATATATTTCTTCATGAAAGCTCCCATCTTTGAGATTTATAACAGAAAGAACATTTTCTTCTGTTTATAGCTATCCTTGTGAAAGAGAATATTTATGGAAGATTGACTTGGATACTTTGCTTTTCTTGGAGTATACTATATTTAGCAGAGCAGTGCAAATTCTCCTTAGTGTATTCTATTTCTTTGCAAAATACTGCTTAATTTTTGATGCATACAAAATCATTTCCCTAAAAGTTTACATTGATGTTAAGTTCTGAGTGGGAGCTCTTTTAAACTCTCATTAAGCAAATTGCCAAATCCTATAATATCATAATATCATGATTTTTTTAGGGAATATGGAGATTCATCACACTGAGGTAAAATGTATATATACATTAATAATGTATAATTATATATGCATTACCTGACTATAACATTTCTACTAGATAGTTTGTTGAAGCAGAAGATACTGTAATTAGTGTAATGTTTAGATTCGTATAAAAAATACATTTGAAAATTATTAATATATATGATACATGTCATCCCAAGTTAGCATTTTTTGGCAATATATATGGAAATTCCTGGTTTGTCAATGCTTACTTCATACTGGGCTGCCTTGCCTGAAGGATAGCTTTTGTCACAAGCCTCGGGTAAAGGTTAAGAGAAGAGATAGTCCTCCCTTGAAGCACAAGTTAAGCAGAGTGCCAGGCTCTTGCACTGGAGCAGAGTACCCGTCTGCAGCCAGATGGTGCTGGGTTTGCTGGGAAGTGGCAAGCCATGCCGGCTGGATGCAGCAGTCCTGGGAGACAGGGACAGGGAAGAGGTTTGGGGCATTTCCAGGTGCTGTGTGCACAGTGCGCGCCCTGAAATCTTTGTGGTTGTGCTCAAAGGGTAGGAACGTGCAGAAGCCTGGACAAATACATCCTCATTGGTGCTGTTTCTCAAAGCAGCTAGAGTTAAATTAGTGCATGTGGCAGTCTGTTATACTGTTTGCTCTGGAAGCATATGTCTAGGGGGAATTCATCCTTTGTATTTCTAAAGGAGCTGCTCTTTCATAATTCCAAAAGAGTTGGTACTCTGGCTGCAGTCTAAGCTGCAGTCTAAGGATCTAATCTTGTTCCTCCCTTTGTGCAAGTCCTTCAGCCTTTGAATGCGTGATGTTCAGGAGGGAACCAAGCAGCTTAGCATGCTTTCCATAAAGGAATCATAAAATATTTGCAGTAAGGTTTCCTTGAAGCCGTCCTTCCTGCTGAGCCTGAAGGCAAGTAGAAGTACCTTTTTTGTGTGCCTGTTAATTGATCTTTGCAGCATCTAGTGATAAGAACAAAGGTCTGACATCTTTGACATATGGAGAGATGAGGTGAAATTGCTTCCCAATGGGAACAGAGAGAGAGCAAAATGTCGAGGAAAGCATACACTCAGCATACAGGATCTTGCAAGAAATAATTTCATAGTAAGAAATATTTATTAGTTCATTTTCAGTTCATGTTTGTTCATCTATAGGAAGCCAATGATGAGGATATGACTTTCTTGACAAAATAGTTTGAAATACCGTAAAATCTATTTTACTGATTTCACTGATGAAAAAGAATTACAACATTTTAAAAGCTTGTAATTTTAAATTACTGAGTATCAGCCTAGATTTCCTTGATACAGACACCAGCTGACTTTCAAATGCTTCTTGTTTCCAAAAGAAAAAAAGAAAATAACCAAACATTCTCTTTCCATACCGACATGACGTTTTTTAATGAAGGAAATAAAAATGAAAAAGTAAATGGATAATTCTCAAAAAATGATCTCTTATTTGCGTACATGTGTGTGTGTGTGTGTGTATAAGTGCAACAGCATTTCCATCATGGAATTGACAATTCAAGAACTTAGCTTTAAAAGTTTTCAGGTTAGGAGAATTTATCAAGGTTAATCAACTACAAATTTCTCCCCTAAAACTTTAACAAAGACAAGCTGAGGGCAGACTGGGTTCCAGGCAATTTACAGGGGTGCTTGAGCACCACGACCCTTATACTGTAAGCACTGGATTGTAAACTGTCTATCCAACCAGTGAGTAGCACACACAATTTTCACCCTGTGAATATCCTACCGTAAAAAATGTCCTTTACAATACTACTAATTAAGGGAAATGAATAGAAATAATTTAGGAGAGACAACTGAGATGAGTGCATTGATATAGTTTCTGAGTAATTTTTATATGCATGTTCCTGAAATGCTCAGCTTGTCATCAGCTTATCATCAACTCAAACGCTATGATTATGGGACACTGGGAATTAGAAGTGCTTCATGTAGCACTTTTTGGGCTACTGTAGGCTAATAGGTTACTATATTTAGGCTACTATGTAATATTCTGAAGATGCAAGAATGGACTTTGCTATCAGACTTTCTGAGCAGGCAATCTGACTTGGTCACAACAAAATGCTGAGGGAATATCAGCAGAGCCAAGGCTGACTGGTGACAACCAGTTAGTCCTTGCACAACTGTTTGGTTGCCTTTACTGTCATTAGTTATAACCCTCACATCCCTTAATTAGGTGCACTATTTCAGTTAGTCTCTTACTCTCAGAAGTTGTTTTCTCAGACTGGGAATGAGATCATGTTTAAGAAATTGCCTCCGGTGTCTAATAACTTTATGTAGATGTTAAAGAAAGGGCTATCTGATTACCCTGAGTACTTAGCAGTTAAGAAATCTCACTGCAGGAGTCTTCCCTTCTGTATTTAGACCATTCATGAATTCAAAAAGAAAACAGCAGCAGGAGATGGTGATGCCCCTGCAGCCTTTGCTAAATTTTGTCTCTTTCTCTTCAAAGGTACAGAGAGCCTTAAAATATAATTCTGTCAAGCAGCTAAATGACTAAAACAGATCTTCAGGGAAGACAAGGTCAAGTCACATGAACCAATTTCCCATTCTCTAGTTCAAGGGAAGAGACTGTTTAATACAGTCTGGAGGCTTTCGTAGGTAGTTGCATCCAGTCCCAATTGTTTTATCTCATGGACCAGACTCTTTATCTTGTGTGTATATACTAGAAAGCAGGGCAGAGCTAATTTATATCCAGATGTGCTATTGGCCTATTCACATCTCTGGACATTTAAGAAAAAGTAATATTAAAGGCATGAGATTTCATGCAAATGTGGTAATTTGGTTGCATATACTCTGACAGGTTGCAGAGCTGCAGCCTCTTTGACCTAGTAATGTAGTTTTCACCTAATAAACAGGTGAAAATAAAGCCTTTAATTAATATCCTGCACTTTTACCTTATGAAATAAATAGATATAAAGTGATAGTATCAACTAAACAGTACCAGACGTGAACTGAGTTTATATATATGTATATATGTTTTAGGCTTAGGTTTCAGACTTGAGTAACTGTCATTATCATAAGATAGTGCTTTGTTCTGAGAAGGAAACCACTGATTTCTGCCAAGGTTAAGGACTCCACAGTGAATAGCCCGCGTTTGGGGAAGAATGACTGCAGAGAAGCTTTGCAGATTTCCTCAGAATGTTGTAGGAGTTCAAGTGTTACTTGCAGAAATCTAGGTTAGGAAGCAGAGAAGAATTACTTACGTATATTAAACCTTTGTGTTTAAAACATCATATTTACTGCCAGCCAAGATGAAAGGAGAGAAGCTTCTCTGCAGAGGTCTCTGAAAACTTTCATGTGATTTAAAGAAGATTTCAGTATTTTGATCATAAAATTGAAAACCTGGAAAATAGACCATGACACTCCAACCACAGGCCAAACAAAGACTATCACAGAAGTTAAAAGGCAAAAGCATCATTGGATTTATAACCCACTAATCATTTAAAAAATTGGAAGAAAATGCTTTCACATTTCAATGAACTTTTGGGAGCACACACTGGCTCTCTCAGCCAAAACCCAAGAAAAATTTGCATTAAAGGAAATACTATTACATATTGGGCAACTTGAAAAATATCACTTGGCAACAAGATTAATCAATTCATTTATTTACTCTCCAGAAATCAGCTTTAGAGCCATTTAGAGCCATTAAATAAACAACCTGTTACAAAACCCACTGAGAAGCTAACAAGGTTCTTTCACTGATGTTTCTGAGCTTCCAATGAGACTGATTGAGAGAAAGAACAAATGTATTGGGAGGGGAGAAGCTGCAGACTACTTTCTTATATCCAACTGTGCTCAGCATTTACCATGACTTCAAAAGATTCCTTTCAGCTCTTCAAGGGACTGAACGGCCCTGCCTTAATTAACTGGAAACAAAAAGAAATGTATAGAATTATTTTCTTTATTTTATAACCCTAACTTGTTCTAGGGAAGATAATAAACCCTGGAATATCAGACACAGCCAGACAGGCACTTCTCTGCTAGGATGGCATGAAGAAGTTGGTGACATCAGGTCTGTGACCTCACGTCACTTGTTTGGGCCAGACTGAAGGAAAGTGGGTATGGCTTCATCACCTCTCTGATCCTGCTTTTCTTTTGGACCCCAGCTGCCTCAGATTAAATTCACAAGGAGAACTCCAGATTTGATTCTGTTTCTTGTTGAAATTGGATTTTCTCTGAGCAATTTCATTATAATTAATTGACCTATTTTATGAAATGCAATACACCAAATAAAGGAGGGAAAGGAGGAAAACCAACCACTCTTCTACCTGTGAGAACTTCCCAAACATTGTCACCATTATTGCTGCTTTTCAGCAGAAGATTGGGAGATAACCTTGAATTTGAAATGGTCATTCTGCACAACTGGCAGGAGTACAGAGTTTTAAATGAGCCAAGTGATACATTATGGATAACAATTAATATGGTTTTGATTCCTTTTCTGACTACACGACTTTCTAGAGCCTGACAGCACTTTTCAGTGAAATATTTATTTGGGCCAGCTCCTCAGTTGATCTCATTCAACAGAGCTCCTGGATGTTGATGATGCCAAGCTGATTAATATCAGCTAGGGGAATGCTAGTTTAAGAAATTTTAAGTGTTACATACTTGTAACTTGTTTCCTTTGAGGGTTCCACAGGACTACTCTCTTCCAAGGGTAGCTGGGCTGTATTTTACAATCTTTCATGTCTATCTATTTTGTTTTTTCTAGGCTCCTAAAAAAGGAAGAAAACTTTATTTTTATCCCTCGTTCCCGTGAAGAGCTTCCAGAAAACTTTCCAAAGGAAATTCCTGGGATCTGTTACTTCCTTGAGGTCAGAAGTGGTCAGAAGCAGCCAAAATCCTCCATCTCTTCGGCCAGAGTGAGAAAGGTTTCTTACAACATTGGCACCATGTTCCTCCGGGAGACTAGCCTATGAGGCCTGCTGCAAATCAAAGACTCATCAAAAAAGCACAAGCCCAGACCTGGGTCATGACAGGGGAGCTGGAGGTCCTTTCTATTTCACTGCCTTGTTCTGAGCAAGCAGTAAGAGTTCCATGTAACGTCAGGCAATAATCACTTTGAAAGGTGGGTGACTGCTGCCAATAAACAAAGTGGAGAGAGGGAAAAATGTAACTACACAATGTACTTCCACTTCCAGAGGAATTTTGTTCATAAATTTCAGTCTGGCCCCTTTATAACAAACAAAAAACAACCCTTGACATCAAGGTTGGTTTTGTTTTGTTCAGAAATGGTGATCGTTCTCTGTAGATTTGCACCAGCTAAGCAGAATTGAGAGTCAGTTCTGATTATGCATTCCTACATTTAATGTGTTCTTCAGTAATTTAATGGTGTTTTTTAACTTTATGAACAAACATTTCATACATATACTGTAGAGTTGCTGTAACCTTCCTGGCAGGAGGAATTAAAATTCAGTACAAATACTGTAGGGATTTTACCTATTTTTATACATATTTCACTTTCTGGACAATTACATTCCACATACTGTAAGTTGAGTGAAATTAGATAGCTTTTCAGAAAGCTCCTGTATATTTCATATACTCTACCTATCAAAGCTTATTGTTATACAAGTGGGAAGACGTCATTTTTCTGTCTTTTTTTGGCACCAACAATATCAGTATTTAATGGAAGAAAACCTTTTGCTTAATCTCTTTAGCTGATGTTTATGCTAAAGCTTTAGGTGAGCATTATCTTGCTTATATAAAGTAATGTTTAGTATTCATCCTCCACTGCTGTGTTTTCAGTCTTTCCAAGACAAGGAAAACAAAGGATAAAGGATCAATGTATTGACAGGAGAGAGAGGGAAAAAAATAATTTCCATTGGGACTGGCTTCACATCAAATTATCAATCAAATTGATTTTTGGTAGAAGTCCTGGACCTCGACTTTTATGAAAAAAAAAAAAATAATGTGAAGAGTTCTTCAGGGAGATTCTGAAAGTGACATTGGAAGCTCTCTGGATACTGCTTTTCCCCAGTTCTTAATGGGACATATGCTCCTACACCACTTGTCTGTTATTAATAATGCTCATCTGGAAGTTTCCTCTATTGCTGCACTGGCTGAAAGGTCCTCTGTGTTATATGATGTAAACCAGAAACTGCTGAAAAGAGGGGAGCAGAGGAAAGGGATTTAATGAAAATGACAATTCAAATTTTAGGTGAGTCCATGTCAATAAAAATAAAAGGCTAATTCTTTACTGGCTGAAATTTGTAAAATTTTCTTGTTCTTGATTACTATTGAAACAAGGTCTGGATCTAGATTTATCTACTGATCCTCCATGAGGCACATTTTCAGGCAATGTTTATGTTTCAAGTTTTTATTTTTAAAAATAGTACTGTCTAGTTCTCCCCTGGCAGTCCTATTTCAGCAGGCCAGTATTGTTCTGCTCTTGCATTAAGCAGCTTATTAGTTAAAATTTAGAAGCAGCATGGTTTTAAATGGGCCTGATCAAAGCTCAGTGAAATCAAAGATCCCAATAGCACTAGGAGAAATGAGAAGCTCGGTATTGTCGCAATCCACATTGGAGGTGAGAAATTAGAGGTGTACTTATGGATTTAGTAGTCATAACTTGAGGCAGCTTTTAAAACTAAGTAAATAATGTTCACCATGTATTCAAATTCTCTGTTACATCTTTTTGTGGAGGAAAACACAGAGCTGTAGTTCTTCCTTCTGACATGTGGGAATGAGCAAGCGCAGCATTCCTGGGAGGGTTTCAGGCTTCCTTTCCATGAGGCCTGACTGGATGTGAGAGCACCACCTTGAACCCGCACAGAAATCAGCATTTAGATTAAGTTATGCCGTTTTTCTTGCTTGAAAAGAGTAGATGTATAGGACTTAATTAAGAATATTACTTGAATGGGACCTTCCTTGCCTTCTAGAGGAAAACTAGTTTAATGATTCTTCTGATGCATATCAGAGCATCTAAGGACTGCAGGATTTCACCTTCTGTCTGCTTTGATAAAGGCTTTTGCAGCTCTGTTGTCCAGCAGAAAAAAAAGACTTGGTGAAGACTCTGAGCTTGAGGTGGCAGAATTTCCATCCAAACTACAACTCTGAGATTTTTATGCACAGTAGGACAAGTTTTAGCCATTAGTTTGCAGATGCACAGGATGTAGCATGCATTTTTTTTCTAGGAAACACTAGTGACACATGCAAGAATCATAAATGGAGCAAAGCCTAATTTCTCAGAGAGCAAATTATTCTAAAAGTCATTAGTATTTTGAGATTTCCTTTGGATTTCACTGGCATCCTAATTGTGCAATAGGTGTTGGTGTCAGATTACTAATCTCGGTGGCCAAACCGTATTTTACCTCACACCATCTACAGTCCTCCCTGAAGAGAACATAGAGGTTCAGACCAAAACTTTGTAGCTCAATATCCTGTCTCTCACAGCTGCCAAAAACAAAACATCTGGATTAATTCTGTGGCTGATCTTAGTGGATGCAGGGAAGCATTTTCATGATAAATGAAGGAATAGTCAATCTAATTCCACTGGCAAATACCATCCAGAAATTAGGAGAAGCATCTCGTCTTGTCTGCTCTCAAGTGACTAATTTATACTGTAAGGGGAAGTATAATCACAGAGATCAATGCAAAAACTAAAAATTGGTGTTAGCATCACCATAGAGACAATGGCAGTGTTTGCAAATAAACTGCCTAACTCCTTGAATTAGACTAAATTAACTGTATAAGAATACACAGGCTTTGCTTTTTATAAGCTTTTGTAAAGGTAACATGCCCAAAACTTCAGCACTGATGCTAAGTATTGTGTTATTTGCTTCTATGTTATGACAAGTGAAGTTAATAAAAAGCTATGGATTCTCTAGAGACTTTTTTTCCTAGCTCATCATGAAAGAAAGTGTGAAACATTCTCAGCACTATTTACCTTAGTAGCTGTGTCTGCTGTGTATAATATTAGGTTACAAATATATTTTGTTGGACAACTTTATGAAGTAAAATGAAATTTATTAGCAAGATTGATGCTGTGAAGTCGGTTAGATGCTAGTCAGACAATGTTTCTATAGTAATGCTTCCTTGTGATGAAAGAGGAAACTTTCTGATTTGTCCAGCATTGTTTTCATAAATAAAAAAGTGTTTCCCAGTTCTTAAACTTTTTTTTTTATTTTCTTGAGCTGGTAAGGAAGGTAAGAAAGTGGTGCTGAAATGGATGCAGAAAGTTTGTAGTGCATTTCTGATTGATCTATAAAAGCAGCGGCCTGTTCCTGTGATTTAAAACCTACACACCCGTTTATTCCCTTAACTGTAAGCAGCAACGTCTCCTTGCTTAATGCTCCACGAGGACCAAATTCACCCTCTGTAAAGGTGTAGAGTGAGAAAATCATCAGGATGAGGTAAAGAGGATGAGAGGAGCCCAGCTAGGGCTCGTCACTCCTTTTCCCACAGACTTGTCCTCTGTGGCTGCTCTCTGCAGAGAGGGTCAGAGGGACTGGAACCATGGAATTACCACAGGTGTTGACCCAGCAGCCAACTTTTCCTGCAAATGTCCTGAAGCCTACATAGCCAAGGACAACAGCAGAGCAGAGAGCTCCCTAGAGCAGTTCTTAAGGATTTGTGTAAGATTTCTCCTTCTGCTTGAACCTCCCTGTCATGCAGGTTCTTTCATAACACAGTGCAGAGAGGTCACACACTCAGAAGAAATGGTGATAGAAGTGATAGAGAGGTGGAGCAAATTATATTCTTGCATCATTGTGGTAATATCTGTCATGCAAAGACAAAAGCCACTTCATGGGAGAGTTGCTGCTAAGACAAAATCTGAAAGCTTGGTTGTCTTTGCAGA
This sequence comes from Rhynchotus rufescens, assembly GCA_032273925.1. Classification (NCBI taxonomy): domain Eukaryota; kingdom Metazoa; phylum Chordata; class Aves; order Tinamiformes; family Tinamidae; genus Rhynchotus; species Rhynchotus rufescens. The sequence goes on from JAVCKT010038315.1 coordinate 26,977, forward strand.
GTCCCATAGGATACTTTTTTTTTTTTTTTAATTCCAAAGAGCCATTTAATTCCAAGAGGTTTTGGCTTCACTGTTCATTTCCACATCCAGTTTCAGATCTGAGTTTGTTTGGAAAGGCATTTTGGAGCCTCTCTTCAAACAGAAAACCAAAGCTTCTAAAACATAGGAAATCTTGTAAGGGAATTGCCTTTTCTGAGAAAGAGATCCTTTTAGTTGATTCATTAGCAAGTCATATGCTATGCACATGTGGTGTTTCACAGAGCAGTCTCTCCCTATGCTTTCAGTGTTACGTACTAGTCCAGTAGAATCATCTGGAGTATAATCTTTTCTCTGTTTTCCATTAACATCCCTCTTTTTCTTTTTTTTTTTTTTTCCCTCTCCTGTATAAAACAAACAGTACAGCGTTTGAAATTATATGTTTTGGGTTCTGAACAGATCCTTTTCCAAGCATATTTTAAAAATGAAATAGAAAAAAATATATGTGTTGAATTACAAATAAGTATGAAATTTGTATCAGTTGTTGGAGCAAGTATAATTGCTGTATTGTTTTCAATTTCTTAATTTTCCACAAGTTGTCATGCTTGCTTATTTAATGCAACCCATCCTGCCAGCAGGAGAATGGCAAATTCTTATGTTCTTTCTTCTTCTAGTGCCAAGGCTGCACCTATGCTGAGCTCTCAGAGCTCACTGAGGAAAACCAATTCTTTGTCTCAATGTAGTCTCAGAGCTTCTGGCTTTGTTTTTGAGTTCCATTGGCCTTTTGCAAAACTATATATTTGTAGTAAATGTATACATTTTGGAAATAGAAATTGCTCAAATTAGCAGAAAAAGCATAAGAAAGTCTGCCAAGCTTAGAAGTGGCTCCCTTCATGCAAGGGAATACGTTATTCTTAGCATTTTACCAAGGTTGAGGACACCAGTGATGGTGGAAGCTGTGGACGAGTTAGAGATACTGAGTGTGCCAATTGGAATCTGCCTGTCAGGTCTCTGCTGTTGCTACTGTTTGTACTTCCATCACCATGCATACTATTTCCTGCTCTAGGTCATGTTTCTGCTGCTTGAAAGACTTTTTACTTCCCTTGCTCTCACAGCCTGTATGTGGCATGCATAATGAGAAATTCCAATTATTGCTCTCATTAGCATCTTTTGTTAATGCAGCTGCTTAGATCTACAGAATAAATGGATTTAAAGATCTGGTTTTACTCTTTGCAGTAAAGACAGTGCTGCTTCAGTAACATGGCAAGCACTCACATCTTCAGAGGAGAGGACCGCAGTGCAAATTGTTGTTGCCAGATTTGAGTTGAGAAGCCAGTGGACTCTGTCTGATTTTAACTTCCATAAACACTAAATTTAGCCTTGTAGCTAAACAGTACTCCTTAAGAATCTTAGTAATTGTGATGCATGAGCAGCTTTACAGTAACAATCTGTAAACTATTTAACCTCATACATATAACTGATCTTTTGTGGTTTGGCTATCATGCTAGAAAGCAGCAGAACAACCAGGGAATTCAGTCAGTCACAGGCAACGAGCCATTCATCTCTGCAGATCTGACTTGCTTAGAATCTACTTCTAAACTTCCAGTTTAGAAAAATTAACCTCTAGTTAAATGTGGTCCAGGTAGTATCACTGTGTCACTAAAGCAATAAAAAGGCATCTGAAAGAATAGCGTGAGGGGTCTCAATCAGCTCCCCTGGAGTGTGGGTAAAGTTTTAGATGACAATGCGGTGAGTGATGCAAAGTGGCAACTCTGTTGGCAGTCTGGGCAGAGAGATTGGAGGGGGCAGGCGTTAAACTAGCCATCTGCTCCAGGGATTTTGGTTTCCAAAGGCACAGTGAGTATGTCTCTTGCTTCAGTACCCATGGCTGGCATTGAGAAAGTTGATGGGAGGCTTCAGGAGGGACCTGGCTGCTGCAGGTGTTCATTCCTGCCTCCAGCTCTGACCCACTTGTGCTCCAGAAGCTCTTATCCATTTAACAGAGGCATATCAGGATATCCACAAGTCATCCACTCACAGCCACGTCTGGCACCTTAACTTAGACCACTAGTAAATTGTTTTAGCTGCAATCCATCCTTTGCAGAGTCAGGATCATGAAGTGTGGCAGCTAAAGTGCAGATATAACCCACTCTGCTGCTCCTGCTGTACCTGTATGTCTGTGACCTGCAGCAGATGGTGTAAGTAGGGTGACTAAGTCTTTAGTTAACTTAATTTGAGTCCAAGGGAAAAAAATCTGTTTAGGGGTAGGTTAACACAATCCACTCAGATGTTTCCTACATAGTTCCTAAATGCAACTCTAAATGCCACTTATGTCACCAAACTCTAGTGTTCCAAAAATCAGTTTTCCTCTGAAAAGTATTTCCAGGCGCTTGTCTCTTCTGTTCAAGACGCTACATAAGGCTACCTAAATCCCTGAGAGTTAGTATGTTTCTTATTGACCACAGACAGCTGACTTAGACTAGGCATGTATTTTGTTTTAATGTTGTAGGCAAGATCAGTCCTACCAAATTGAACTCTTTCCAAGCCAAATGCTGTGTCTCAGACCTTACAGTCTGGATTGCTTTTCAGAGTTTTGCATTGCCCAGAATAGATTGAATCAAATTAAGTGGCAGGTAGATACATAAAACTATCCTAGGATAAATAAAGATTTGCTCTGGTAGCCACAGTGACTGAGAAAAGCGGGAGCTGCTACAGCCCTGGAAATCTCATCCTTTTGATGTCTGGATCCTGTAGTATAGTATCAGTGCTGCCCACGACAGCTTCTTAACACCTTTAGGACTGGGATTTAGCAAAGTTTTGAGCTCCTAACCCAATTAAGCAAAACTTCTGTGACACCTTTACCTGAGCTATCTGCCAGAATGCCTAACGAAAGCCTTGTTAGTTACCCTATAGTCACGATGGTATAAAACTGTAAGTTCTTAAGGGAAGAGAGTCACTGAGTTTTTGTCAATATAATTTTTTGGGTTTTTTTTTTTTTTTTTTTGATTTTGCAGGCTCAGGGTTAACTTTCCAACAGAACGTCTTGCATTCAACTACCTGTTCTCTAGAGAAGAATTCCTTAGCAATACTGCTTAATGACTACTCTTGAAGCAATAAGCTAAGCCAGGCTATTTTGTTATGTGTAGATGCTTGTACAACACCTCTCACCTTGTCAAAGCACCTTCTACCAAAACATTAAATGACACAATTATACTCTGTCATGTAATGTTTGCCCTGTCATCATCTTCCCCAGGGGAGAAGAGTATGTGGTGGAATCTTTTGATATTGTGAGGTGCTTTCTGTTTGTTAGCTTTTAAAAATATCTGTTGTCACTTGATTTAAGTAAGAGACAGCAAAATCAGAACGATGGAATAGGACTAGAAAAGACTTACAGTTGTAAATAAAGTATCTAAAAGACTCTAAGTTAGACTTTTCTGCTACCCTAGAAACATCAGTGCCTGGAAAGTATGGGTATGATACATATTAGCAATAAGACAGGTATATGTAATGGATCACTTCTCCTTTATACAAAACAATAAATTGATGTTAAGATTAATTAATATCCAGAAATTAGAGGTGCTAATTATCTGTTTTAGCATTTCTTTATTACCAGGATGATGGCTTGAGAGCCCAGGTCATATGGAAAAGAGAAAAGAGGCAAGGACATGTATATTTTTAAAGTTTATGTGACATTTCTGATTGAAGTCATTCTAAAACTGTACACTTAAAGTATGTTGACCTGGTGCAGGTAATTTGCATTTGTTCAGATGGAGGAAGTTAAATTTTCAAAGTTATATAAGGGGCACACTCCACAATTCCATTTCTTGTGTTTAAACGCAACCTCTTTCTGAAGATTAAGCCTAAGTTTTCTGAAAAATCCAGAGGTTCTGAGTGCTCCAGTAAGTTTTGGAAATGTGGATTAAAATTTTATGTAATTTTTATTCCTTTGAAATGTTGTTTTAATGATATATGAAAGCAAATGCTAAATGGCTGACCAGCAGCAAAGGTGCATTTTCCTAATGTTAACCTGTGTTGGAGGATGGAATATGGAGGTGCTTCTAATCTATGCAGTTTTTTGAGCTGATGCTCCTAGATGTGCTACCATTAGCATATGAATACTCTGGTCTGCAGTGGGGATGAGGCTCATAACTCCCCTTTATAATGTTCTAGGGCATCCTAATGGGGAAAAGCACTGCTCAGTCAGCTCCATCCTGTCCAGCTCATCCACAGTGAGTGTGTTTGGGGTAAGCAGAGTCTGAAATATGCTTGCAATTTCGTCTCATGCTCCAGAGCCAACTGGTTCTTGCCAGCGTTTAGGAGTGCAAGCGTTTTCTTCTGGAAACTTCTCACATGTCTGACAGCATATGGGTAAGAAAAAGGAGAAAGCATCTGAAGAAAGTGAGGAGAGTATGTGTGTATGAGAGAGAGATGCTGTGAGTAGACATGCTACTGATCCTCCGTTTAGCTTCAAACCTTAATGACCCAGAAAATACACTGGATGAGGTGCAGAGAGAAAGTGCTGTCCTTAATGCCATGAATGCTCATGGCATCATGATGAGTTTGATTCCTTATCTGCAGAGTTTTAGTGGAACTGCAGGAGAAATGCACTATTTTAAGAGGAGGGAAAGTTGTTTTGTATTCTAAAAGAGTTCAGTCTCTAGTTGCACAGAAAAGTTGTCAGGAGAAAGGGAAGTTTAAGTATTCTAAAGCAAAAAGCAAAGGAATAATGTCAATTTTTTCTAATATTTGACTTTTCTAGAGGTAGGATGGACAGTGAGTACAAAACCTTTCAGTAGGTAGAAGACTTTACAGGTGAAGTGTTTTGGCAACTTGTAGAAATTTGTAGGCTATGGTAAGAATACGTTTTAAAAGTGTATAGAGATATGGTACTTTAATGTTAGCATTTAACAAAGCGTAAAACTTTTCAGCTTTGTAAGCATATATAGTTTAGGAATAGTTTTGAAAGTGAAAGCATGTTTGGAGGAATGTTGTATCATAACAAAAGGAAATGTGGTCTACAATATAATCTACTGTTCTCATCATTTCTTCAAGAAACAGTCCTGTATATTGGCTTCTCCAAAGAACTTGCAGCCAGCAGGCATTTCACGGAATCATAGAATCCTTAAGGTTGGAAGGGACCTCACAGGTCATCTAGTCCAACCCCCATGCACACACACAGGGTCACCCAGAGCATGGAGCACAAGGCTGCATCCAAGCAGGTTTTGAAGATCTCCAGAGAAGGAGACTCCACATCCTCTCTTGGCAACCTGTTCCAGTGCTGTTACTCTCATTGTCAAGAAATTTATCCTTAAGTTCCCGTGGAACTTTTGGTGCTTCAGTTTATGGCCATTTCCTATAATTCTATCAGTGGCCACCACTGAAAAGAGGCCAGCCTCATCCTCCTCACTCCCTCCCTTGAGGTATTTATAGACACTGATCAGGTCCCCCCTCAGCCTTCTCTTCTCCAGGCTGAA
>JAVCKT010038316.1:0-12085 GCA_032273925.1 Rhynchotus rufescens
AAAAACTTGCAAAAAGTAGAGGCTACTCCTAGCACGATTATGAGAATGATGCATTTTGATGCCCTTCTTTTGCTGTTAGCTGTTAACTTCAGTAGTTACTTCATGTCAATGCATAAATAACTGATTTACTTGTAGGTGTTCAAAGGAAGTGAATCATAGTCTCTTAGAAGCCTGAGTTTGGTTTTAGAAGTCAGAAACAGATGCTGATTTCTGAAAATACTCACTGAGGGCAAAATGCAGGGAATATCTGGGCTGACACAGTTTTGCTTTCCAGGTTGAACAAGGAGTGATAATTGTAGCACTGTTAATCAGGAATGATCAGGAATGTTTAATTGTGGCTGAAACTATTTCTTCAACTTTTTTTTTTTTTTTTTGATTGTTGCCTTAAATATTGTTAAACTTGTTCATTTACACAATAAAAAAAATCTAGTTGAGTTTTCATGTTTTGCTTTCTTTAGTCTTACTGTCTTTTGGCATTATTTACAAAAGTCTTATCTTCAATCTATAAGAAAATCAATAACAAAAAATCATTAAGAAAAGAAAATTGGTAAGAGTTTTTCTTTGGATGTTTGTTTACCCCCAAGCAGATTAAGATCTAAAATATGGATGGTTTAGAATGGATTTGCAAGCACTGAATGATTTGAACTCAGAGGAAGTTAGCAGGAAGATAATGCTGGGTGAAGGCATGAAAATTGCATTGTATTTAGTAATTTGTGTTGAGATTTTTTTGGCTGATGTTTAGTCCTTCAAGTATTATATTTGCTTAGTTAGATTTCTGCCCTCAAGATACTTTATTTCTCATTTTCTCATGCTGTAATTCAAACTTATATTCTCAAAACAAAGTGTCACTTTGTGAATAGGTACGATATTTCTATGATCATTGTTCAGTAGGTTGAAGAAAATTGGGAAAGTAAGTTATATGTGTGCAAAGATACTTATTGAACACAATGACCTAGCAAACTTTGCTGAACATTGATACAGCCTTTCTTTTGGGAAGCAACTGAATGAACGTAAAACTAATCTGCAGGAGTTCACTCACCATTGCCTTCTGTAAGGACTACTCCTAGGAGAACAAGAGTGATGAATCTCACTGATAAGTATGGCCCAAAATGCAGGCAGTATTATTAATTACTGTCAAAGCAAACTGTGGACTAAGATATGTAATATGAGGAGTTAATCTGTATGCTTGGACTATGTAGTACCTGAGCTGACTTCACTAGGTTTATCAGTCAGATTTATACAAAACATGGGGACTCTTGGTCATGGTCAACTCTTCACAGCAGTGTGTTGGGTTTGTACACATCAGGTGAGGCGTGCTGGCTTCACAGAAGATTTGTGAAAAGTCTTTTTGCTTGCAAAAGATTTTCCTGAACTTCATAAAGTTGTAAAGTGTGAGGACTTGCAGCATAAACAATTCTGTTACAAAATAATGAGAAAAACCACATGTGCACGTTGTGTTTCTGCATAAATGCATGAGCGTGTGTGCATGTGCGTGCACCCCATGAAGGCACAAAGCCTTTTCACTAGGTGGCCAGCAAAAGGTAAAGTTAATATGTCTAATTCTTTGTTTAATGTTTAAGTGCCAGATTCTCATGCATTTTTTTCAGGCTTCCAGGTCTTTAATATCAAGTGGTAGTTCATAGAATGCAAGTATTTTTCTGTGGTATTCAGCAGTGGTAAGTACGTATCAGCCATTCTGGAACTTTTTGCTGGCTCGTGCTCTAGTAACATTCTTATGTGATTTTATTGTCCTGGGAGTTGGTAAAGATTTAAATGTGGAAATTTCAAATGCCCTCTGAGTTCACCAGCTCATGATCTCTGGAAATGAAAATTAGGCCAATGCTGAACTGTATGGCCATGCTGCTCTAAACTGACTTATCTGAACCTTAAATAAATACATGTGGACTTGTCTGAGGACATCAAGTGTTTTATGCTTTCAAGGCATTTTGAATGGAGTGTCATTACATGATCAAGCCCCTGGTAACTCCCCCTGGGTTTACACAGGCCAGAATAAGGATGGTCTCACTCTGTCTGGGTTTCCTAATTTGATCAGATTCAGAGATTCTCGGAGAGGCCAAAGAATAGGGCTAGGATATAAGAGAATTGCATGGCTTCATCATAGCCTTATAGAAATTGCTGTATGAGTTGCAAGGTGACTCTAAGGTCCCACACAGAGAAATCCTACACACCTCCACTTATATATGTAATTCATCCATTCATTTATTTTCTAACTATTGTGCTAGGTTTTCATCTAAAGTTATATTCTCAATTAATTATCCTTTGTGGAATATAAGTCTTTAAAAATGAAATACGACTTTCCTACTCCACGTTCAATTTACTTAATTCATACATTAGAGTTGGCAATATGCAGTGACCTTAGCTCTGCACTGTAATTTAGGTATGCCACTGAGCTGAGAAATAGTTATGAAAATACCTGAGAGACTAAATTGTCAAATATCGTAGCTATCTGAACATAGAGCTTTGTATCTAGATTACATCTTTGATCCTCAGTAGAAGCATTAGTATCATTCATATTAGGACTTTTTCATTCATTCATCATACTTATTAAGACTGTTCACTCACCTCTCCCGCAGAGAGATATTTTAGCAATTGGGATTTCTTTCTTAAATTTAGAAAGTTAGTTCTTTGAAATACATTGTAAAAAACATACTCCCAGTGGCAGGTAGGTCAAACCCATGTGTCTCCCTGCTGTGCACACTCAAAGGGCTGCAAGATCAAAGAGAGCCTGGGCTTGCTCTGCATTGTAGGTGGGCACAGACCACACAGGTTGAGGAGAGTCGTTAGGGGATGTGTTATTTTAAAGTCTTGTTGAATTTGTACAATGATATGATCAAACACCTGCTAGAAGCCAGTACAATATCACTTTTATGAATCAGATCCTGAGTTACAGCAAGCCTTGAGGTAGGAAAGCTGAGGGTGTCCCTGGAAGTAGCTGTAGACTGGGAATAAATATACACAATATTAAGCAGTGTTGGCTTTTTTTCAGCTCTTTTCTAGCTCTATCCATCTGTTGTCTCTCTTTATGGTTGTAAAGCTTGTTGAGGGCAGAGGCTGCCTGTGGCTAGCAAAGCCAAGATTTACAGCGAGGTCTTCAATAAGCTTTGGTAAAGTTCTGAGCTTTCTTGGAAAAAAGACAGTGTGGAGGGATCTCACTTGGTGTTGCGCTGCTGGCTGGCCCTTTCTGATGAGCAAGCGAGAGGAAAGGTCTCAAGAACTGAGAAGTTGTCTTGGGGCAAACCCCGCTTGTTTTAAGGTTTTTTTGAAGTCAAGGCACATTATTTCCCCTCCAGGAAAATCATTTCCCTCTCCAAAGGATGAACAGCTAGGTTTTGGGTGATGCTGGAGAAAACTGATGATGATGTTGGATATTTCATGTCAGGGCATACACTAACCATTGCATTGTTTCCCAATATATATGCAATATATATGCATACATGTTTGCCCATATGCTTTTCTGTGCTTGTCCATTCCCTATTCCCACTATTCCCTACTGAAAACTTGTAATGGATGAAGCTAGAGAAAATTTACTTTGCCTGTTGCACAAAGTAAATGGCATAAACTGAGTGTTAAGGGATGAATAATATAGGAGAACTTCTTTTTAAAAAAGGATATTTTTATTTATTTATTTGAAATAAATGAATGATCCTGATTTTAGGAGTATGGTGGCACTTTTCTCTCTAATTCTGTTGTACTGTTCAATGCATGGGTATCCTGTGCCATATGATAAAAGAAGCTGAGGAGTAGTGACAACTGTCTAGCTCTGCTGAAAAGAGGGTTTCTTCAGACAAAAACACCTGTGGAGACTCTCAGAAGGAATGTACCCGAGTAATGTCTGCTCAGCTAGTGTTTAGTATTGGTTGCTTAGCTTTGCTGTTTGACAAAGATGTTTTTATCAAAGCAATTTATGAATTTTCTTGTAAATTAAAGTACTTCTCTCTTCTATAAATGAAAGTACCCCTGAGATGTCGTGTTCCATTATCCAGATTCTTGCATAGACATTTTGCTCTAACGTCTAGACATCTCCTAAGTGTTTAAAATATACTTTGATTATTATCATTCATAAGTGATTTCTTTCTCTTAATTTATTTTTCCCCACAACAAATCTACAAGAAAATGATGGGGAAAGAACATTTAAATAAATGTGGTTTGTGTTCTGGTGGGTTTAATTCCATGGACCTTCTGCTCTAACAAACCTTCCTGTTGCAGGTAGTTATCAGACAGCCCCATGTTTTGAACTTGCATGTTTGTAAGATTACACTTAATGCCAATAGCCCTTTCTGAGGGCATATTTCCTGGGAATAATTCAGTGTTGATCTTTCCTCTTAGATTATGAAATTACAGGAGTTAGGGTCACAACTTAAAGTGCCCTTTCTCCATCATAAAGCCTTTATAGGTAGCTATACCTATATAGCTTACAGCTAAAGCTTGCTGTCTCCAGAGCCCTGCTTATGTGTGGACTCCAACTACTAACAGCAATTTCACAAAGCCTGCTCCAACCATACACATTTTGCTTACAGACTAAAGCATGGGTCATCTGAAGCAACCTAACAAATGCCCATATGGAAAACCACCTCTCCTTTTCTTTGACTCTACTGAAAGTCTGTGCTTTAGGCAAGGTTATTATGACTTTGTATTTCTGTCCTCTTGCTGAGTCTTTTCTCTTGTTTATGTCTGGTCTCTTCTGCTAGAGATGGTCTGTTTTATCGTAATGTCTCTTCCTATCTTTTCTTTAGGATTTTTCTATTTTTCATATATGAATAACTATTTCCAGTGTCTTCTCTCTCTACTAACCTTCCATCTGTTGCTCTGCAGCCACTGCGTGTTGTTTGCTGTATAGTTAAGAACTGTTAGCAAGACTGGTCTTTAGCCAGGAGCTGTCATTATCAAGCATAAGTGGTAGCCACCTCTGGAAAAAAACAAAGGTATTTAATTTCCTTGGGGAAAAAAAAAAAAAAAAAAAAGAGAGAAAAAGAGACATGGTGAGAGTCTGGAGTGAAAGTTGAAAGCAATTCTAAAATGAAACTAGAGTTTGTAAATTGAAGTCAGATTATGATTATTGACTCAATGCCTCAGTTTGTTTCCAGTTGTGGCGTTGTTTGTATTGTTCTAGTGGGTTTGAAGGACTTCAGAAATGTTGGTGTTAGGAGAGACAAGTGATCAGTGATAATACCCTGAAGAATGTGTGTCAGGTCAGAGGCATGACAAGGATGTAATGGGCATGTTTCCCCTTGGAAGACCAAGTTGAAATTAATGTCCACATGGACAGTCAGACTGAAGGAAGAATCTTGCTTTGTTTCACTGTGATTCTGCTTTTGAAATGAAATTTTACTTGTGTGGACAGAGGAGAATGGACCCTCATTGCCAGGGCTGGTTAGGGTAAGTAGACTTTTCTAAGGGTGCAAATAAAGATGTAGAGTTAAACTTTTGGCAGTGAAAGACGCACTGGCTTTGGAAATGTTTATGTAGTGGCAAACTCCATGTCCTTCTGCTTTGTTAAATTTAGTGTTTGTCATTCACCTCAGTTTTGCTGTAATTGTTTTGTATGCAAGCTAATGCATACATATTCTCTGCTGAATGGAACCGAATAGAACTTTGAAATATTGATGAATAAAAGGTTAATTTTTAATTCTCCATCATTTTGAAATGATTAGAAAACAATGTGCTTTTATGCCAAAGACCTTCTGACATTATATGACTTAAAGTGCCTGCTTGTTTAAATAAATACCGAGCTATAGAATTTTACTTTCACAGAGGTCATAATGTTAGATTTAATTGAATAAAAATAGTTTTGTATGCTTCTATTTATGGTTTTGCCATTTGTCCAAATTTTGTTCTTTCATATTTGACCATCCTAATATCATTACCATAAAACCCATAATCTTGTCTTCAAGAACTGCAGATCATGTATTAATGTGTAAATACATAGTGCTCTGCTTCTCCTTCTATGCACAAGAATAAGATTTGGGAATGTATTTGTATGTATTCCTTCTTTATGTTGGATCACCCAGCTGTGTATCTTCAGTCTTTGCCTCATTTTTAGTTCTCTCATATTCATGCTTGGAAGACCTGAGGCAGCTAGGATGATCCCTGTCACATTAATATGTTGGTTTTTTTTTTTTGTTTCACCTATATAAATTTTTAAAAATATCTATTGTGTGTTCATATCTAGAAATGGAAAATGATGGACACAAACCCATTTTTATTTTTTTATTTATTTTTGTTAGTATAATATAGGTTAGTAAAGGACCACTGAATGGGAATTTTAATCCATATTTGCCTTGGTCAGCTACTGCCTCATTCAAAATAGAGGAAATTTATCTAGTATTTCTCTTACAGGCTCTTTATGGTGCCAGGATAAAGGGCTTTCTACTACCATGAGAGATTGTAGCAAAGAAATGAAGGAGATGAAAAAATATTTCCTTCTGCCCCAAGGGAAATACATTATTCAGTGGCTGACATTGGGATATGTGCCTGACTGAGCCCAAACCAGTGCATTTGGTGATCAGGTTGAGTTTCCTTGTAGGTGAGCATGGACAGTGCTCGTATAACACCCACTCAGTAGGTCCAGCCACAAGGAGAAACTACTAATGGTAGGTCTCCAAAATATCTGGTTCACTGGCAGCTGTCTAAAAGATCAGTCCTACTTGTATTTTTGCCATCCAAATGTTTGTATGAGGTCCTCCCTGGTCTTAGGAGCTTGGCCATCCCGCTGCCAGAGAAGATAAACTTGGGCTCTTTTGCCTTTGCCTCCTTAGTGCTTTTTCTTCCCTGTAAGACTGGGAAACGATTGCTCATGTATGCACAGTAATAAAGCTTGTCAGACACAGCCAGCCAGAATGCTTCTGAATTCACATTTAATTTATTCACAGCATGCAGCAGAGCTGATGGCTGCAAGTTAATGTGCTGCACTTTAATGAGATAACTGTTTGCCTCCCAGGTTTTGAGCTTTATGCTAGTTTTATTTGTCAACCTGGCCAAAGCTAGAGCTGTAAGAAATCACAGCTCTACGCTGAAATATTTTATTTACTTAGTAGATGCTTTTGCCTGGAGAGAAATGGGTGAAGTAATTAAATAGTGCTTCTTCTATTTTAGCACAGGAATTTTTCTTCAGAGTCTACAGTTTACAATATGTCCTTGTCAGTGTTCTGGCTCACAAGTATTACCTAGATAAAAATACTCTATTCACAATTTCTCTGTGCTTCTGGAATTAAATTTCCACCTGTCTTGGCAAGCGGCTCCTTTCTTGTTTCCTTCAGATGTGTTTATTTCTGGAGAAGGAGGGGCATTGAGGGACATGTAGAAACTCTTATTATAACAAATGCATATACAAGCTCGTGACACTGCCCAGCAGACCGGGCTGCCCACCTGGGCATGTAACCCTCTGCTCAGCCTTCCCAGATCTCCTCCACATGGAGCAGCAGAGCCTGGGCACGGTGGCTGTCTCTGATTGTGATTGTGTAATTGAAGTAATGTTTAAACCCATATAAGTGTCGTCTGAGAGGTTTGCAGTGATTTATCTCAAACTAGTTAAAATATCATTTCAGATATCGCTAGCATTCGTGCAGAAACGTTGTTTCTGAGTGCGAGTGTTTGGGAAGGAGCCTTTGGGATGGAGCGCGTGTTAACCTTTAATGTTGGAAGCCTGTCAAAGTGAAGGTCACGGTGCCCTTTTCCTTCACCCACTGCACTCTCTTCCCTTCTCCCATTATACCTATGCATGTTTTCTGCAAAAATAAAGTGGGACACACTTGTCACCTCCTCATGGGAGGATTGCAGCCATGTTAAGGAAACTTGCACTTCTCCATCAGGTTTGTGTGCCGTTTTGGACACAAACTATAGTCTGAGTAAAGAGGCATTAAAAAAAAACATGATTGGAAATTAGCTGCTGGATTTGTGACAAAATGCTGCAGTAGGCCTCAACTGAAATGTGTGTGATGTTAGAGTCTTTTCTCTTGTCTCATCCCTGTTAAGGGGAGCGGAAAGAGGTGGGGTGAGAGGAGGGAATGTGCCTCTAAACTTAACAAAAACATGAACATAACAAAATTTATGCCAAGCCCTTTACTGAGAGACTTCAGAAAAGGATATTCAAGGACTGTATTTGAAAATATTGAAGTGTGTTTAATGATAAAATAAGGTGACTTAGTCTTAGCAAAAGAGGCAACTGACCTTTCTTAAATCTTAGAACAAAAAATGATGATGTGCAGTCCATGCAGGTGGAAAGAAGCACATAGACAAAATAAAATATCATCCTATTTGCATGTGGGATACTTTTTATGTACCAGTATGCAGTTTTTCTAAGAAATGTTCTCTTTATCTGGGCCCATAAGCTATCTATTAGTGTGCTTGTCTTTGCCAAATGCCTTGAACATATCAACAGGAAAAAATATGTGCAGATTCTGGGAAGAGTTGAATAGGTGGCTGGGGAGGATGGGGCAATAGCAACCCCTCCGGCTTTGCCTTGGAGCATGAGCAGCCTCCGGGGCAAGGCAGTTTATGTTGCTTGTGGTGTTTCCCTCTACTCCTAATGCAGGGAGCCTTAAATATTGGAAGGACTCTGGGATACCTTTTGATCTGCCAAGTAAATAACGCTTAAAGTACAGCAATGGATTGCCAAGTGCTGTCTCCTGTGCTGCAGGAGCCGGCAGCTGAGGTTGGTACCTGTTGATCAAGAGTCAATGTGATTAGTTTAATAAAGGGACTACTCAAGATTTAGTAAATTAATAAAAGTTGAAAAGATTTAGCTTTTATTAGCTTTCTGCTGTTCAAGAAACAACATTTTATTAAGGATCTTGTTCCAAATCTGTGTCCAAGGGTGTCTAATTGCATATTATTCTTTTCTTTTTTTTTTTTTTTCTCCTCTCAGTGTTTTCATAGGATGGATTTCCAGGTCAATTTCTTGCCAACAGTGGGTATTTTCATCATGTTAGTGTGGTTTTTTTTTGTATTTTTTCTTGTTTTGACTGTTGTCATATTATTTTGGCAGCACTTTAGGGGCTGCTGTATAGTGTTTGATTTTGTTTCAGGAGAGTCTTCTTTCAGTCTGTAGGAATTATTTCCTTTTGAGTTGAATAGCTGAGTGAAAGAGATGATTTCTGAGTGATCCTGAAATTCTCTACATAGTTATATAGTATAGTTAAAACTGAGTGATACTTAAAGGATTTTGGGCAGTAGATCTTCCGTGGACAATGTGTTCCTATATAAATTTGAGAATTAAATGGTAATCTGACTTCCTTTTTATTATTTTGAGTAATCTCCATTCAGATACCAAAGTCAGTATCTTCCATATTGAAGCATTGTCCCCATAGCTGTGACAGCTTAGAATATCAACTGCAAGAAAAATGCAGAGAAGATATTATTTTTTATAAGGACCAGTGGCTATCATTATTAAAAAAAAAAAAAAAAAAAACCCTTTCAGGTAAAGAGGTAAAGCGTTCTTTGTGTAATGGAAACAGCACCCTTCAAGCCGCAAATAAAAATACAACCTGACACTAATCTAATGCTGGTGCCATGAAAGAATAAATGCAGTCTGTGTAGCTCAG
Source organism: Rhynchotus rufescens (assembly GCA_032273925.1). Lineage (NCBI taxonomy): Eukaryota > Metazoa > Chordata > Aves > Tinamiformes > Tinamidae > Rhynchotus > Rhynchotus rufescens. The sequence continues at coordinate 9,561 of JAVCKT010038316.1, forward strand.
TCTGTGGATCATGAAACTGTCAATGCCTGGTATCAAATTTGAGTTTAGCCTGGTTTTTGATGAGAGTATCCCAAAGGCCATTTTTTCTTGGCACTCCAAGAACTATTCATCTTATCATTTTTCTCATGCAGCAGGTGGAAAAAAATATTAAAGTCTGTGTGGTGGTTGTTATGATTGTATCTTTGTGATAAATGATGAATGTAACTGAGACTTGGAGGAATGCAGAACAATACTTTAAAAATTTTGGTTGTCCTTGATACTATGAGGAGGTGGAATATTGTAAAAACATTGGATTTCTGTTCTGGTGTGTAAGTACATGTAAAAACAATACCAGAAAGTTATTTACAGAGGCGATCACTCAAAATTAGAAAATGCTTGAATTACTATTGCTTGTGCAGTTTTAGCTTGTATTACTCACTCAGTGGGCACAAAGTGTTGTACAAAGATATGCTGTTTCTTGATATAGGATGTGTGTATCATGTAGTTCATGGAGAGTGCTGCAGTAGCTTTTCTTTTTTCTATTTTATCTCAGGTAGCAGTTCTGTATCTTCCTTTTCCTACATCACTCATGTCTCACACTGGAACAGAACAATTCGTTTTCCCAGAAGCATTTCTGGAGGACTCATAACAGGGGCTGTGATCTTGCAGGCTGCCCTCTCTCTTGTCCTTGTCTGGACCTCCTTACCCATCACATCAATCACAGAGGCTCAACTTGACTTGACTTGCTCCAGTCTACCAAGTCTTGGGCATGCTGTGGAGATGCTGATTCTTATGGTTCTTGCCTATGCCCCAGCAGTGATGGTCCCCTTTCTTGACTGTGAGTGTTTCATCTCTCCTCTTTTGGTTATTTCTGCTTCATGCACTTCTTTCTATGCCTGGATGCTTAGATCTTTGTGGAGATACAGGCCAGCTGTGATGTGCCTCTATGGAGGTTTCTCTTACCGTGATCTAGAGCAAGGCAACCTGGCTCCTTGCTGAGGACTTCCCTGCACTGTTCAAATACAGCTGTCACTGCTGTCATTCTCAGTGAGACAGGAGGCAAGTGGAGATGTGGCTGAATATGGGAGAATGCATTTAAAATCAACAATTATTTCAAGTGCTGACTTTGAAATGCCATGAGCCTGGTTTTTCAGATTCCTTGCACCCCAGTGCTGTGTGTCCTCCTCACTACACACACATGTGTCCTGCTCTTTTCTGGGCCATGCTGGGTAATGTATGTAGTCCCTGAGCACTTTCACATCTCTCCAATGTTCTCTTTTGCATGCTCCAAAGGGATTTAGAGGCAGGACACTGTCAATTTGTGGATCCAAATGGGGCTCGTACCTATTAGGCACTGGGATATTTGGTCCTGCTAAGGTTGGTTCATTTTGGGACACCTGTAATTGCTGGGAAAATCTGCAATAAGAGTAAGGCTTGGTGGTAGGTAGGCAAGCAGGAAAGGTTTTCAGGGTCACAGTTTTAGAGCAGAAAAGGTTTTCATGGTCACAGTTTTAGACTTAACACTGACAAATTCCACTTAGAAACCCTTAAAAAGACTTTCACCTTCTCAAGACCTTAATGTGCCTGTTAGATACAGGGATATTTCCTTCCCCTTAGGGGTGGGCTCATTAACATCTCAGATATGTACAGGGTGATTAATCTCACTTAATTTTAGCAGCCCGAAGTGATCTGTTTGCTTCACTTAAGTGGTAAAGGAAAAGAATCACCTCCACAAATGGATCTTTCCAATTTGTATTAGATGCTTATTTCAGACAAGGTGAAATGCCCACCAGAAGTGCCTCTGTCTTCTCTTGCCTCTAGGATTTAGATGATGGTTTAGATGAAAAACTTGATTTTAGGTGGCTACATTGGGCAAGATGATCATGGGTGATAAGCGTGGACTGAGTAAATGGATGCACATCTGTGTGAGGAGGTGAAATATCCAACACTACAGTTCTGCTGAACAGCGTGCGTTCAGCTGCAAGGGGGACAGTTTCAGTGCTAGAGAACTGTAGAGATTTCCTGCTACTTAATTTTGGATGGATTCAAATGTACCCAAACCAAGATCCTGGCTATCATCTCCGTGTCTAAATATCGTTTCATAGTTGCTGGAGCCAAGTCATAAAAACATTTCTTTGGTTTGGTTTCAAGTAGTGACATCACTTTTATCAAACTGCCTCTATTAGTGCTTTAATTCAGCAAACAGAGATTGCTAAGTAAGGTTCCTTTTCCAGCCAAAATGTCAATCAGAACTACATGCTCCCCAGACTACTGTACAAACTAGCGTTTTAAGATCCCTATTGTAGTAATTATTCTGAGCATCTTTCTTTTATGACACTCACTAGGAAAGGGACGACTTCTTGCTAAGGGTGCCAGTCTCTAATTTTCTCCCTACATAAATGTGCTCTGCCGACATCTCTTTCCCCCCCGGCTGTGCAGTGTTACTGCTTTGCTCGGACCCAGCTGGGAGCTCCCCGCCGTAGTTGTTGAGCTGCTACAATAGAGAGCAGGGAGGATCCAAACATCCTTTGTGTCTGTGAACAGGT
>JAVCKT010038318.1:0-10507 GCA_032273925.1 Rhynchotus rufescens
CACAGGAACTTAAGGAAACATTTCTTGACAGTGAGGGTGACAGAGCACTGGAACAGGCTGCCCAAAGAGGTTGTGGAATCTCCTTCTTTGGAGATCTTTAAAACCCACTTGGATGCAGCCCTGTGCCACATGCTCTAGGTGACCCTTCGTGTGCAGGGGGGTTGGACTAGATGACCTCTGAGGTCCCTTCCAATCTTAAGCATTCTATGATTCTATGATATATTTAATTCATCTGCCCAGTACAGAAAGAGTATGAAAACAATTCTGAACATTGTTCCACACTAACTTAGGTGGTATGGGACAATGTCAGCAGAGGGGTATATTAATGACCCAAATCATCTATACACCAAGGAAAAATGTTTCCTTTAATTATTCTCATGAATTGGGCCAGAGAATAGACACTGTAGCTTTTGCTGGAGCTTTGTACAAGATAGACATGCTTAAAAAGTTAATCTATAAGAAGAAAGGAACTCACTATGTGCTATCAAGCTTACCAACATGAATGGAGCACAAAGCTAGAGCTGTGGATAAATCAGCACAGTATTGTCAGCAACATACGTGACCTTTTTGTCAATGGGTTTTCTTTACTCAAAAATAAAAGCTTCTGTTTCTAATGAGAAAAGAAGCAGTATGTACCAAATGGTCTTAATGCGTGTTAAATATTAGGCACATTGGAACTGAGATTCTACTTGAAATACGTGTGATTTGACTTTAGCTTCTTCTGTACTTATTTTTTCAATGTCAACAAATATGGAACAGATGTACATACTGATCTTGCCACCTAGGAGTCAGCACCTATCACCTTGTGGCCCATTTCTAAAAAATCCCCTACAACGTGTTATCTTAGAGAATACAAATATGAAGCAGTGTTCACAGAGGAAAAACTCCTGGCACTAATAACATGTGAGGATGGAATGAAGCTTCTCCTGTGAATGGCCATTCATAGAACAACTCATACTTCTTTTGTTAATGTCTAATAATACAACTGATCTCTGAAGCTTCTGAAGCCATGATACCAGAGTCATTTCCATGAGTTATTTGCATGAAATTTACAAGAATGCTTTTAAGATCTTTCTTCATGATACAAATCTGATGATTGAAATTTCAAAATCAGAGCAGAATCTGAATCAAAAACTACTAGAGAACATGAACTAACTGACAGGAAAACACACAAAAAATACACTTCATTTTAACAGGAAGGCAATCTTATTCTAGGAGAGACATGGATATCACAACATCGTCTTTGAAAAGCATCACGGCATCTTCATTTCATTTCTCAGAGCAGCAGATTCTATACTGTATTAGAGTTCATGTCTTTGATACCTCCTGTAGATATAAAAAAAGCAAAAGGAGAGGTTTATTTTCTGATTATTTTTGCATCCCACTATTTTAAGCAAATTCAATGAGATACCCTCTTGTCAGAAAGAATAGATTAGAACTTTGCACTGAGATCTAACCATATCTTTTCTTCTCATCTTCTTGTTATTATGTATTATAAATTGTAATACTTTCAGATTCTTCTGTTTTCCTTCATCACGCTTCAGGCAATGTATTTGAATGTGTTTTTTTACCTTTAGAATATTATCCAGCACAGCTGACAGCAAATGTGATTTAGCATGCACTCTTTGAATTGCTCTACAATCCCCAAGACCCATATGATTGTTTTGTTTGCCTAGGAAACTTTTCTAAACTGGAAGCCCATGCTTGATATAGGGGAATTAAGAGCTCAGGCTATAATTTACCAATGTCTACCTGCAAACATATTGACCTGAAATTAATATTTGGAAAAAAAAAATCTTGCATTATTCGTCTGCTGGCTGGTGAGCACAACTTAATCAAGAACAGAAATTTTTTACAAGGTGGTTAGGCATTCTATGTTTGTGTGTCCACTATGACAATTTTTACCAATCTGAGATTAGAAATGCCCCATTGCCAGACTGAAGTTCTGTTTTTTTTTTTTTTTTTTTTTTGTGGTTTGTGTTCCTCTCCTGCAACTGGGCAATGTAAAGGGTTTATGAAACTACTGGTTACCAGTAGCAGCTCTGGTGCTGAAGCTGCCTGTCTTCTCCACATACCTTGTTGCTGTGGAACCTACAACATGCAGAATTATTGGCAGCAATATTGGCATTTCTGGATGTGGTGTTTATCCCAAGAATATTTATAAGCCCTAAGCATAAACGTGTCGGTCTAGCTATGATAGAAGCAAACTTCTGAGAAGCTTGGCTTCTGTCCTACTACTATATTGTCCTTTCTTTTGAGGGTTTGTTTTAAGCAGCACTTATCTGGGGTGCTTATCTCTGGGATGTTCTGTTAGTGTCTCTTGATGTTGCGCTGTTACTTGTGATCATTCCAGAGATATGAAGACTCTACAACACCTAGGGAAGAGGAATTAGTTTGGATGTTGTAAAGGGAGTAATTGAGAAGAATGGGATAAAGTTATAGAAATAAAATCAAAACTGTTTCAGGGGAGCTTCCAAGTGTTATTGTTCACTAGGTGCACAGAGAGCTAATGCATGCTCCATCACTTGGGAATTTTGGGAGTAGAATACAGAGTTAAAATAAACAGTAGAAGTCATAGCTGGAGGCAGTTGTTCCCCATTGGCAGGGAAGGTGCCAGCCAATCTCGTTTGTTGCTTTGGACTTCCAAGACTGTCTAGAGAAGTAGAAAACTAGGAAGAAGTGATGAATTTTCAGAGACATCTACTGAGGAGCTGGTGTTTATGGTGACTTCCCCCAAGAGATGATTTTCACTGCTTGCAGGGGACCATTAAGAGGAGAAGTAGAAGGAGTTGATTTACTTGTCAACATGCTCTGTGGGGAAATTTCTTCTCTATCCCATGCTGCCTAATCAGACCTTTTAACACTGTATATCTGAGGGAGAATCACTGTAGATAGACACCTAATCTCATTTCTGTCCTAAGATAAGATTGTTATCAAAGTAACTGTCTGTTTGCTCCTCCTCCTGAGTCTAATCAGAGTGGCTTGTGCCAGTACCTCCTGGGACAGAGGAACTCAAACACTGATTGCCCGCAGAAAAAGGGAAAAAACGAAAATCCTTAGTGTGTGTTTAACGTAAACTTTGGTTTGGTCAGATGTTCCTGGCTAAATCATCTGGAAATAGATTGCTCTGACATTTTTTATGCATTTCGCAGTAATGTATTTTTGTTCTGATCTGATATGTAAGTTCAGGCAGGCAAGTTCTTGTAGTACAGATCTCAGTGGGACTTTCAAAAGGCTGTGCTGTGCTGCTGTGGAGCGGGGATTTTCCCAAACCTGGGGAGAGAGCAAGTTCATGTCTTCAGAGAATAAATACTCTTAGATGTGGATGGTCTAAGCAGCAGCAGGTAGTTCTGAACAATTAGCGTGTTTTCCCTGATTTCAAAGCAAATTACAGGTGTAGGTGGATATTGCTGATGGGGATACAGGAGGCTCAAAAATATTACCTTCTTATATCTTTCAAGTTGGGACAAGAGCTTGTGCTGCTTGATGCCTCTCCTGAGGAAGTATCCTGTTTGATCTCTTTCTAGTGGTGTGCAAACCATAGGTAATAAATTCTTTAGCGAGAAACAGAAATGCTTTGTTGTATGGATGGGAAAGCTGAGTCACAGAGGCACCTCAGGCAACTGTGGGAGTTGCCAAGGCAGTGTCACATGCAGCTTGATAAGGAGCTCTGTGCCAGAGCCAGGAAACAAGTGGCAGCTCCTGATCCCTGGTCTGGGTTCCCCTCTCCCAGCTCCCACAGCCTGGTTGGCATGAAATGCAAAAACACCCTCCTGCACTTAGTGATGCTGCAGCACTGGTGCTGCACTCTGGCCCAGCTGACTGTGAGTAGCTTTCTGAAGCGCTGTCTTGAAGCTCAAGAGATGTTGAATGGAAGGGTTGTTGCATCAGGTTCCTTCAGACACATATGAAAGTCATCTTGAGGACCTTGAATGTGGCATGGATAGCTGCTCCTGGCCTAACATGCACTTGGCATGTTTAGCGTGCATATTGTGCACCACTTCTCTTGCACAATTTGCAGCTTCCTGCTCCTGATTAGACTTGAAATCACTAACTATGGTGGTAGCTTCATGGCTACAGTGTCCCTCTAGGAGAAAGCTGCAGCTATATAACCTTTTTGCATTTGCTAGGTGACCTAACTGATGTTGCCCCTCATTTTACAAGGAAGGGAATGGAAGTACAAAGAGGAGAAGAGAAATAGAGGCATAAAAGCGGGGTTTAACCCTTGCCTGTAGGATGTACTGAGGAGATGCCAGCCATGGTGTTCATTAAGCTACTTCTGGCACTGGAAGCAGGACAGTTGCATCAATATGGCTGAGTAAATAAGTCCATGCAGCACTGCCTTGTCTCGTTCCAGTCAGCCAGGTGTGGTGTGCTTGGTTTGGTACTGCCACATCTTCCACAGATGTGTCCAGCACGCTCTGAGCTCCTGGAGGCCGCTCTGTATGGTCTGAGGCCTCTTTGTGAAGTGATGGGCTGCTTTCTTCCCTCCATTGCGTGTGGCTTCATGTAGCTTTTTGTTACTGCTGTGTTTTGATTTTTTCCCTTGAAGGATGGATGTGTTTGGCGGCCTTTACGTCTTTAGTGGCCTCTCATGCTATCAAGCAGCACAGCTACATGTACATTAAACGTGCTTTGTTATGTCGACTGAAACACGGTGCTCGCTCCTCCTCTGCGAGCACTTCACGCACCAAAGCCTGGTCTGCAGCTGCTGTTGCTCTGTAGTGGCGCTGAGGACACCCTCGTTGTTCACGTCGCTGCCCGTGCAGCGCTCGAGGCCTCCCTGGCCGACCATGTTGCTCCCCATGCGGCAGCAGCACAAAGCGCGGGGCTGGGGCGGCTCCGGAGCAGCTTTCCTGGGGGTAACGAGGTTTCCTGCCTGAGGAGGTGCAGGGCTTTGCAGGGGGGTCTCTGTGGGGAAGCAAGTCCCACAACAGAGGAGTGGGGTACTCCTGTCATTACAAGACATGTCATTACAAGATCCTCTTGTGTTCCCCAGCGGCAGGGCCTATTCTGAAAGACCTCGACGCAAACCCTTAATCCACACTCTAGCAAAGTGAGCTTAGATACCTATATGTATCTCAAGTTAACATTATTTGTTATGCCGGCTGCCATAAAAAGCTTTTCTACACTCAGCGGGTGAACAGAGAGGACGTGACAGAGCTGTCGGGCCCAGCCTGTCGCCTGGTCTCAGGGTGCACAGGAGGATGCGACGTGGTGGAGGTGTTTCTGCATCACAGTCGGTCTGGGGATACGTGTCCTGCTCGCCCCCGCTGACTGCAAACCTTCCTTCAGAAGCAGGATGGGGTGCTGGGATAACTGGATATTTCCTGTAAACTAGCTTTGTTCAGCAATAAGAATGGCCATGTCTGCTGGGAATGGAGGTATCCAGTGTTGCAAAGAAATAGTTTTGGAAAAGACTTTGAAAGAGAGAGGTTTATAGTTGAGTCCAGCATTTTAGCCATGTGGAAGCAGAACGGTAAAAAGCAGAAAATGATAGGAAGGTAATATTTTTAACCTCTTAGACGTGTGGCAAGAAGATTTGCTCTTTTTGTGGGGTTTCAGTTGTCAGTGACAGTGATCTTTATCTGTTGACCTTTACATGTTGAACTAATGATAGAGGCTCTATGCAAGGAGTGGATAAACCTTTCTACTTGCAGATTGAATTAAAATTATTTCTACTTGGATTTGATAGGGGAAATTGAGATGATTTAAGTGAGAGCTGAGCAAGGCATTAGTCAACCCATAAAAGCAAAGCTCCCAAAGAGAAGCAGCTCTGTGTGGCTAGAGGTGTCCTGCAGGACTCGAGTGCAAGTCATAAAGCATGCCCCTTGCCTAAGAGGTGGAAGAAGGGAAAGACTTTCGTAGGGAGCTGCAGGAGGCATCACGGCACGTGAGGGGGGCAGCAGCAGGGACTGCCCCACATCTGGGCAGCCAGCATCTCTTTGAAAGTCAATTGACCTGTCTAGTTATGATGACTATGACGTGTCACAGGCTTTCTCGGGAAGAGGGCTTCTTTCTAGGATTGTTTCCTCTTAACCACATCACTATACTTTTGAACTCTCTCTCTCTATATATATATATTTTTTTTTTTTTTTCCAACTGGATTGGAACTGTAGAGGTCCCTTGGATGAGAGACTGCGAAGAACCCTTCTTCCCTGTTGAAAGAGAGAAGCCCTGTTTTGTTTGTTTTCCTGGGTTTATTTCTCTTCTGTTGCATTTGGTGATTTATATCTGGCACTAGTATCACACTCAGGGAATCGCAGTGATGCCAATATTTTGGACACCATAATTTACATATGTGAATACATATTTACATGCTCACAGTGAAGTATCTCATACGCCTCTGCTCTATGCCAAGAGATCTGTAGCAGAGAGAGAGTAGGCTTGTCCTCCTACCTGTCATTGTTTTGCAAATGAAAGCGTGACGGCTGCTGCTGTAATTGGTACTGGGGGCCTCTTTGGAGTAAAACACACATCTGAGCATCTCAGGCTAGGCTCTGGCGAGGGCTGGGACAGCCCTCCAGGCAGTTTCCTGACACCTTTCAATAAGGGTCTTAGATATTCCTCCAATTTTGCTGTGGTGTCTCTTCAACTCTTATTGCCTTTGAGGTCTACCTGAACAAGGATTTCGCTCATCCCTTTCAGTAACAGAATTTGGAAGCATGATGGCTTTCTGCTTTGTATTTGCTGTTGCTTTCCATGATTAACAGCAGTAAAGTGGCATGGGGTAAAATCGGTACTAATCTGGGAGGTTGATGGCCTGTGTGATGCATTTCTCTGTTATGCCTTGGCAGGAACAACAACGAATAGAAACGTTTTGCTATCGGTTCTGAATGGGCCTTGTACCAGCATCAAAGTTAATCCATGCAAACTCTGCTCCATTGTAAATCTTGCCTCACTCACGTAGAGGATGCAGTTAGGCAGAGAAGTCTCGAACTGATCCAAAAAATAACAAAAAAAAAGGCAGTGAAGGACAAAGGCAGCCTGTGCGTCACAAAGTGGCAAAGCTTCTTGCCAGCCGCCCCCGGGCTCTGCAAAGCAGAATCTTCTTAACCACAATGTTCCTGGGACTTGTTTGGCAGTGACAATGTGTTCTCAATTGGCCGAGATGAAGTTCCACCTTTTTGCAAGTACACTGCAGGGTCATCGGAGGCATTTGAAGTTGCTTGTGTCGGTTCTCCCTCATTTATTTTCTCAGTATATATGGAATATTTAATGCACTTATTCGTGCCTTAATCCCGTGAAAAAAATGAACCAAAAAAGAAAAAAAAAAAAAATCAAGAGTCTAGTAATAGGCTGATAAAATCTCCAGCATATTTAATTAAGGATTATTCATTTGATGTTTGAGTTGATTTTGATGCTTGTTTGCATCAGATTACTCTTGGGTAACCTTCTGTATACTAAACAACTTCCCTGCTTTCATGAATATGAAGGACCCTCAAGGTTTAAATGCTTCAGTGTTGTTAAATTACTTTTTTTAATTATCTTTAGTATTTTCTTTCCTATTATGGAAAACAGAAATGCTACATCTATTGAGACATTACAAATACTCTAGGCAGGGCCATGGAATGGCTTGACCTACACAGCAACTGACAGTCTGCTGAAAGTATTTTCCGGCCCTATGTGGGAAGCGATGATAACAAATGACTTCATTTCTATTCTGAAAAGGACCTTACAAATATATAAGATGCATTCTTTTTATTGAAGATGAGCTCTCCCTTCCTTCTTGCATACAGCCTGTTTCTTGTAGCTGAAGAACAAGTATTGTCAAGTCTACTTGGAGAATGGCAAGGGCTGTGCAGAGAAGTCAAGGGTTTGCTCTAGCCTAATGAAAAATAAGAAGGTTCTATTAAAGATCCCTTTAAATATGATGTGTGACTGCACAAATCTGGTTTTATTTACCTGCTTCTGAAAAGGAAGCTTTGAATTTCTTGGAAATGCATTCTGAAGTTCTCGCTACTCAGTGTTTCAGACTGAATTTCATAAAATTTACAATGACCCATGTGAAAACTTCACATTTAAATGTTTGCTGCTTTTTTGCTTACATGGCTACCATGACAAGGATGTGGGAAAATAGTTTTATATACAATTTTTGATTTTTTTATATATATGATTTGCAATAAAAGGTCATGCTTGTTTAGATTTGGCCAGTGGACCAGAAAGGGAAAATATTTCTAAATGAAAGGATACCGTTGGCACACAAAGTAGTGCTGTTCTGCCTGTGAATCATTTGTTGTCCTGTTGAATTCAACTGTCCTAAAGGTGAATGACCACCTGTCTGTCTGACATGTGAACTGCTCTATTCTATTCTCTTGCTTATCGAGAGTACAAGTACATTCTCCTCTCCAATTTAACAACCTTTGATGGGCTTGGACCTCCTTTAGACCGTCACGCTCTCTGTACTCTCGCTTACTATTGTCACTTACTGCTGAGAGATCCATCGTACCTAATTCCTTAAGAAATACCAGTGGGAGCTTACAGCAGTTGATCACAGAATGCACATGTCATTTTTATCCGCTCTTCTTATGAGCTTTCTCTAACTATGTTCTTCAGACATGCTAACGTGTAAGGAAAGAGGCCAGAGTGCAGCATGCATTAGTGTAAAACCAAGCTAAGGTCGCCACCCAGTTCTTAGTATTGTCAGTAATGAGCTGATCCACCACTTGTCAGCTGCACATGACGAAAGTGCAGGGAAATAAAGGAGCTTCTTGTAGGTTACAGAATCTCCAGCTGAATTACTGAGACACAGGTAGAGTAAATACTGTGTAGTAACACGGTGTCCTCAAATTCATCTTGACATGACTGAGGGGAGTTTTGGTGTGTGAATACAAGTATACTAGTATAAATTAATAATCAGGTTTTAACTACTGGTATAAATTACTAATTAGGCTTAACCCCCATGATGATTTTGACCTGGGTTCCTAAATTAGCCATTGACAAAGGATGCTATCACAGCATCTTATATCAAATGTATGACCCCCTCCAGCAACACGGTCCTGAAATTGCTACAGGCTACAGAGCTGGAAATTTTGGCAAGCTCTAGCACAGTGTGTTAAAGTCAGGAGCTGATGATGGGTTATGAAGGAGTGGTTCCTTCTGGAGTGCCAAAACAGTTCGAAGCTGCTTTTTGGAGTGGTAGAGAGAATTCAACTGCTATGAGCACCGAATGGCTTGAGCATTGAGTAGCTGTTGCATGCAGATTTTGTCCTCTCTCCTGGGGGATGTCACTGTGAAGTAGCTGACTTCAGAAAAGCAGCTTTCTGCAGATGCTTTTTCCCACCCAACAACAAAGGTCTTGTTTTGGGAATGCTTTTTGGCTGCAGTCCTCGTGACCCCCCCGGGAAATATGCTGTGCGTTGTGACTTGCAGTCACCCAAGGAAAAAGTGAAAGTAACACAGCTGTAGTGATTTACTGCGAAGTTTTGAGGCTAATTGCCTCATATGTTTAATTAATAACTGACACGTTCTGTCCCTCAAAGAGCTTGGAGAACTTCCATCTGGACCCCTAGTGATTACAGCCTGGAAGCCATCCCTGTAATTAAGGAGCAGGCTATAGGAGGCCTGTTCTCATTATGGGTAATTATTGTGCCTGCTACTTCTTCCTCTGCTTTCTTGCAAAAGGACAGAGAAAATAGGACTCAAAGACTAAACTGACATAAAGCCCTTACTAAAGAGGTGCTTTGTGCTTAACCCGTGTTGGAGTGATGGGGTTATGTTTTGGTGCCTGCACTCTCTCCACCGGCAGCCCAGAGGCAGATTCTCCAAAAAGCAAAATGCATCTTACACCAAATCAAAGTACGTGTTGATCAATATTCACCACTAGCGTAAGAAGACTTTTGTGAATAACCAGGCAACTGAGTCTTTTTGCTGTTCTCTCTCTCTCTGTTCCCTCAATTCCAAACTTGCCCTGGCTTTGACAGCTGCTCATCTGCAACCCGCTCGGCTGACTCGGAGGCCCTCGGAGCAGAGGCTGCTGTGTCTTTAAGCCCCCTATACAGTGCTGAAGTGTTATGACAGAGCATCTCGCAGGGGGATGCGGTTTCCACGGCAACCTCACACTGTAAGATAAGCAAACTGGATTTTTTTTTTTTTTTTTTTTCTCTGAAAGGTTCAAGAGCAAGCAAGGAATGAGGCGATCTGTCAGCAGGCAAGGCTTGAAAAGAGGAAGCCGTGTCCCTTAATCCTGCAGCCCTGGCTGCTTTGTGGATTAATTAGGGAACATTATTATGGCAGAGAGCATGGGTGCCTCACCCTCTTGTAGGGTTTTTGTATCTTTTTTATTTGCTTGTTTCCCTTTTTACATGCAAAATTTAATTAAAAAAAAAAAAAAAGCCAAAAAAAGCCTCCCTAACTCTGTTCCAGATCTTGTAGCCCAAACCAGGGCTGGGAACTGTAGCTTATCTGATTGAAATGAACCTGGCCTTCTCAAAGTGAGAGTGCCTCTTAATTATTTTGTCCATCTTGCTCTTAATGTATAGTAAAAATGGAAGTCCCCCATACCCCT
>JAVCKT010038318.1:10517-28766 GCA_032273925.1 Rhynchotus rufescens
ATAGTAAAGTATAGTGCTTGCAGCACGTCTGTGGCAAGGAGATGTAAAGCAAGGGCATGGCATCTCATTTTACCCTCTCCAGCCCAATCAGGGAGGTGTTTTATGTTACACAGCTATAATGCTTTCCCTTGCTGCTGTTCTGGAGTAGCTGAGTTTTTGGGGGTCAGAAATTGCCCCTTAATGTGACAGCCATTCCACTAACCCAAGGCACCCACTTCTGAGAGCATAGGACACTGTTGGCTGATGAGCAGTTGACTGGGTAACTGTCAAGGAGCAGAGTATTTTGGCCTGGAGTGGAAGGCAAATTCCCACCGAAGCTGGGCTGGCATCTTAGCAATTGAAGGCTCTTTTGGTAGCAGCTCGTGCACCAGCTGGGTAGGAGACTGTGCGGGTCTTACAAATGCTCTGTGTTGGAGTCTATTATGAAAAATATTTTGACAACCTTTATTATTTTCTAACACTTCTATGTGTCACCAGAAAAATCAGATTTAAACTAAATGTTATCCCAGCAGCAGTCTTGCCTGTGTATTTTCTGTGTCCATCCTCTACAGAGTATAGTCTGCTCCTTTGCCAGGGAATTAAAGCTCATTATAACTTATCATTTGGAATGAAAATAAAGTTGTTCTGATCCTTAGAAAAAGGAATATACCAAAGACATTCTGGACTATTTTTGTAGGAGCAGCAGTGTCCTACCTTATTTTTTAGCTTATTTTTTTAGAGTCAGTTTAGGAGCCCAGCTGATAGCACAGACTTGCTGTCCTCTATCCGGTACATAGAGGTGCCGGTGTTTCCTTTTCCCCCCAGTTTCCTCTGTTACTGTTCTCTCTCGTCGCTCTCCTCCTTCGTCCAGGACGTAGCAGATGTCAGTATATTGGCTAAGTCAGGAGATATGCTTCTTAGCTAAATGCTGCTGTCTCATGAAGAACATTTTTAATTATCTCAAGTGTCTTACAAGTGGAAGAGCATCAGTAGGAGGATTTGAAAGTCAACAGTATCAGCTGGAGTAAGATTGTACTTTGCTAGTACATCCTACAGCCTGGAAGCCTGGGGCTTGCACTTTCTGTAGGAGTTAGGCGTTCACTTGCCTTTAGTACCTGTAATTCTATTTTCCTGGGGGGTAGGAGGGGGCGAGAATCAGATTAACTATGGAGTAAATAATCCTGCTCACCCACTGTAACATATTCCTACTCTTCTATTTAGTTCCACTTGAAGGAGCTTCCACGCTAGTTCGGCCTGCTTTGTCCATCCCAATTTTTGGTTTAGCCATCCAGCTCTGTGTGTCTTGCAGGCCCCTTGCAGCATTTCCATGCAGTAGGACAGGAGGGAGCCCAGAGGGGCTCATCAGCCGCAGAGCTTGAGTAAGACTGAGGAAAAGCTGGACTTGAGTCAGGGCCTTGCATGTGATCCAGTCTTCTAACATAAATTACTGTGTACTAATGCAGCATTTGTGCAAACTATTATTGCAGGAAAAGGAAACCCTCTGGTGCTGATGTATTGCACGGTGCTGCAAATTGACTCCTGTGGAGCTATCTCCCCTGCTGTCTGAGGTTATTATATCTAGCAATTCTTTTACATGAGTCCAAGTTCTTGGAAAAAGAAATCGGATTGGAGAGGGACAGACAGCTCAGAAGCACTGTTAGTGTTTCAAGTACTTGCTCTCCAAAATCATTTTCTTCTGCAGATGCAATTTATGTAGCAATCATATGCCCATTAGCAATGTTTAAAACTCAGAGGCCAAACAAATGTTATACCTTATGTGGGAATTCAGTGTGGAGCAATGTGGGTACTTAGCCACTTGTTGAGCAAACCGACAAACGCTGTCAATAAAGTTAGAGAGAGAGCTAAGTGTCTTTGGAGACTGTTCCCTCTCCCTCTCCAGGACAGGCGAGTCCTGCTGCGCACCTCCTTCCTAGCGTGGATTTCTCAATTCGTGCCGTTTTGGGGTCTTAGTACAGGCTGGGCCTGATTAAAATTCTGCATGTTTCTGGGCTTCTCTGTGCCTGAAGGTACTGCCAGTTCTGATCCTGGCTGAGCAGAGTTATTCCACCTGCTTCGTGGCTATCAGCGCCGAGCCACCCCAGTCCTGCAAAGCTTTGTGTAAGGAATACCAAACAACAGTGCTGCTCTGCTGATTCCCAGCAAGCGTCGTGCACGTCACAGGATCAACTGGGGACTGAGAAAAAGCAGCCCAGGAGCAGCTCCTTGCCTTATTTGGCATTTTTGTGTAGGAAGTACCGTTTTGCTCGCTCACTGGGAGAGGAGGGAAACTCTCCTGTGCTGGTCCTGGCCCTTTTGGTGTAAACGGTGCCCCTGAGCTTCGGCTGGGAAGGAGCAGCTGGAGTGTATTAGGCTCTGCTCCAGTTATTATTTTCAGAGAGCCAGTGCTAAAGCTGGATGTTTTATTGCCTTACTTGATGAGTTGTCATTTTGCAGGGGTTTCTTTCCCAACCCCTATCCAGCAGGCATTGAATTACGCCTGTATTTGAGTAGTTTCTCCCTAGGTAATGCTAACTTTTAGCTATTTTCACACTTACTTTAGCAAACTTCACACTGGCTTCTTTTTTTTTTTCCAGTTTATCAGTCATGCCCGACCTCAGCTATCAAGATACACAGTGTTATAATTCAATGGTAGGGAATTTGGCACAGGGCCGGAGCTCCCTGTGCTCACTTATGTCCTAGAGAGTCCGGTAGCAGTGGGAATGCTGCTCAGAGCAGCCAGGTGTTCTGGCTCTCCCCTGGTAGCACTGAGGATTTCCCTGGCTTGTAGAAGCCTTCTGTGGAGAAAACACACTTAAAACCTGCTTATTTATACGGTTTTGTGTAACCTAAAAGCAATTTTTTTTGTTTATTTTAGTGACTTGCTGGTTCAGCACAGACCATGGTGGTGTATCCTGTTTGTTTTCAGCTCTGTGTTAAATAGCCAGAGTAATTCAAAGAACGTTGTAGCTGGGGATGCTTGTAATAAAAATTATTTTCGTACTCTTTTCTACTAAGTAATCCTTGGATTTGGAGGTTGCCAGTTTGCAGTAACTTGGAGGCTTTTTCTAACATGCAGAAATTCAGGGGGGGAAAAAAACCCCAAACACCTTGAATCTGTACTTAGTATTTACATTCCACAAGTTTTATTATTGAGTGCTATTTTTTTTTAATTCTCTCCAATAAATTTCACATTTCACCAGAAACTTCCCTGTATTTGCCTTTTTTTCCCTTTTTTTTCCCTTTTTTTCTTTTGATGTTACCACAAGCCAGGACCATAAATTAGATGAAAAAACATAGGTTGGCTTTTTTCAAGACATAAATGAAGGATACTTTGGAAAAAAAAAAAGTGGGGTGCGTGCAGTACTTCTTCTGGATGAAGTCTCAGGATGCGCACGCGAACACCAAATGAGTTTATTACTGAAGCCACGTGCATCAAAGGCAGGATGACTGAGAAACTCTTTGGCCTAACCCACAGTTGCTGGTTTTGCTGTTATTAAATGTCGTGTGGCGTTGTGTAGCTGAGACACCAGGTTGTTTTTCCAGTCTAGAGTTTTATAAATCTGATGAAAGTGGTTTGGCCTTCGCAAACCCCTTGATCTTTACGTTAAGCCCGTGGCGTAAGACCTGTGGCTGGTGTGAATTGCACTCTTAGAGAGCAAAGGTGCAGAGCCAGAGAAGGTGGAGGCACCATCTTGAGCAGATAATGGCTTTGGGGTCCTGGGCTTGGAGGTTAAAGAGTAGAGAATGAAGCATTTCTGTAACACAAATATTTTCTTTTGGCTATTCTGTTTGATACTGTGTGTAAGGAGAAAAGGCTCTCTTCGAGGACCAAGCAGACATCTCCATTGTTTGCCAACTTATATAACACCATAAAAAAAAAGTTTGAGGAAAGATTTTTTTTTTTTTTGAAATGGAAAAAAACAGTAGTTTCAGGATTGGATCTTGAGTTTTCTGCTGTTAGGATCTAGCATAAGAGCTAGAACAAAGGTCTGAGATTTGGGAAAATATTAAACCTTCTCCTTTCTGCATCAGGAGCCAGATTCAAAAATCTTTGTTTGCCAAGATTTCTGTAACTTGAATTTCTGGTTCTTTTGGAGGTGGAGGGAGAAACAGAGCTTGAGTTTCAAGACCATTCGTTGATTGCAATGCTGTAGTGCCGAGTTCTCCCAGACCGCTAAAATCGTTGTAAGTAATTGGGTTAAAGTCAGCATTTATCATACTTAGTTACCCTAGATCTAATCGTTCTTTCCAGGATTGTTTGCTGAATTGCTTGGCATGTCTAACCTTATTGGCCCCGTTAACGTCTTATCCCCATTTGACAAATTTAATCCCTGTCTTTCCTGCAAGGGGAGGCAGAGGCGTCGTGCGAGGCTGCGGGTTTTGGTGTGCACGGAGCTCACGGACCTCTCAAGCTTTCACAGGGCTCCTTGCAGCTGCTAGCCAGGACTTAAAAGGCTTCAGATTTAACAGAGAGGAAAACTAGGTTTTCTTGTCAGGAGGAATTTGCTTGTTTTCTTGGTTTTATCTGGTACCAGTGTTTGAATTCTGCTGATTTGAAAGGAGAATCAGAAGGTCTACTAAAGCTAATAGTGAGATATCTGCAGTTGAAGGTTGCTAAAACAAGCAAAGGTGTTTATTGTATTGTGCCTGGCCTAATTCATGTCATGGTATCTTGCTTGACATCATTTCCTCTGAGCTTTTAAAATCACTCTGGGCTCTAGTTATTTTCTGAGAGTGACTGGACCACTTCAAAGGAAAAAACTTACCATTTGGGGCCCGAGTTGCACCCTGGGGACCTGACTTTCCTCTCACTTTCACCACAGTGTACTGAGAGTGGCACCACCAAATCAAATGGAGTCATAGGCCAAGAAACTAAAGTCAACAAGAAGAAAATCCAGCCCGTACTCTCTATCACATGCTGAATTAAGGCTATGTTTGCTATAAGAAGTTTCCTTAAAAAGGAGAATGTGAGGAGAAAATCACTCCTGGTGAACTACATCTATTTTATGGCTGGAATTTTCTCCCTACCCTGGACTTCTATATCCTTCCTGTTGGGATTTCAGAGACTTTGCAAGCGTGTACTGAGGAACTAATGTCAGCTGCAGGTGGGAGAAGTTGGATCCCTCCCTGCCGTGTGCCTGCATGCATAATTTTGCATCCTTTTTACATAATTTATGTTCAGATGAAAATACCCCTTTTGCCAATATGACTTCCAGAGTGCTCAGCACAACTCAGTGAGTTATTTTTTCTATTGCCACGAGACAGAAATGAGGTTAATTCACATACTCTTGTGTCAGAAGCCTTTGAAGAATGCCCCCACTTGCGTGGGGTACAGTAAATGGTCAATAAGTGATTTATGTGCTATGCTTGAAGTTGCAACTTGAACTTTTTATGTGCTTCAGTCAGCTTGAAGATCCAGAGAGTCGTTTGTTTATTTAATTTTCAAAAGGGATGTTTGCCAAGAGGTGACTGTTTCTCCCCAGATCACTTGTTTGCAGCGCGACTCTGCCTCGGCAGTGCAGCTTTCCCAAACATATGTGAGCAGGGTGCTGCATGTGTCTCTGTGTGCTCCTGAAGGGCTAAGGATAGACGTGTAAGGGGAGGAAGAGAGTTCTGGAATCTGATCGCTGGTGTCCCTGTCAATAGGAATAGGCTGCTATCCTATGAGTCGTGTGGTGCACATGAGTCGTGTGGAGCTTTAGGAGGACCAGGCAGCAATCTAGATGTCCGTGTGTTTTGGGATGCTGTCCTTCTAGTTGCCTTGCTGTCTCTTTCTGCTCTCTTCTTAATGACATGAAGACCTTAGATGTTTTGCCCAATAAGCAGAAGAACTGAAACAGGGGCATAGAGCCACGTATTTGTTAGCTACCTGGACGATTCCCAGAAGACTGGGAGACAGATCTAGAGAAAGAGATTTTATGTTCAGGTGCCACAGGAAGTTGTCTCCAGTTTTACATTTTTAATCTCTTAATTTTGATGGATGTTTGTAGCTGTGACCTGGTTATCCAAAAGTTGCACGTACAAAGGGCAGATCTCACTCCTAGACCCAGGTCGGCTTTGGAAAAACTGCATCAGCATAGTTAGCTGCTGGGGCTGTACAGCTGGATGGGTCTCCACAGCTGGAACTGAGCCAGAATTCCCCTTCCAGAGATGCTTAGAGCCCTTCCCTGGGGGCAAATATCCTCTCTGCTTTCATTGTGGTGTGCAGAGGGAGAAGCATGTGATCTCAGGTCTAGCAGTTTGAATTAAATGCAGATCCATTTATTCCCATGTACTGCTGTTAGACAAAGACTTCATCTCGTTCTCACCTGTCACTAAGGAGTATGACATTTGCTTTTGCAGGATCTTGGCTCCTGCAGAGCTGGACACCACTGTGGCCAGCAATTTGGAGCAAATTGTTGCAATCACTGGCTCTCATACAGGATCAATCTAGTACGTGGCTATTGATCAGATATGGAGCTATAATGCATGACACAGGGCAGGCATGCAAATGTGTAAATGTTGTCTCTGTTAGTGCAGTGTTTCTTTGTATTTACCTGATCCTTTCCAGGCAAATTAGGATAAATTTGAAACTAGATTAACCCAAGTGCAGACTGCCTGCTGGCTGCACTGCAGTTGGGTGCCTATCTCTACTTTTGAGGCAATCTCATTAAAAACAGAGCCTCCTTACCAAACAGTCATCAGAATGCTTCAGGCTCTTCTGGAGCCCTGCGAGCTGTGCTCTGTTAGCCCCAAATATTTTTTAAATGGTATTTTCTTCCAAGCAGCTTTTCAGCTATAGTGATTTGAAAATGGGAAAAAAATGGAACCTTCTCCCTCTCTCGCGTTGGTTGAAAAAGTTTGCAATTCGAAATGTTTTGACCAGCTTTGCTTTCATAGAAGAGTCACCAAATATAGATGTGCTGCCTTTAGTGTAAGAAAGGTAAAAGGATGCGGTGCTTTGACAGGCATCCATCTGCTGATTGCTGCGTGTACCAAGTGTCAGGGTGAGATTGATGGCCTTAGAATATAAATCCAGTGAGGCAGGCAGAGTGCCTTCCTTTGCTTTGCTTCCCTCTCGGAGCCGTGTGTGTCTGGTCTGTGCCCAGCAAGTGCTGGATGATGGTGAGCGGCTGTGACCCACATTTAGTTCCCAGTTGTTCTGAGGCCCAGGAAGGCAAACTGTTTTCTGTGGAACTTGTTTGAAGTGGATATTTTTACATGCAAAACTGATGCTAATATGTGAGTGCTTTATCTTTTTCCCCTTGAGAACAGACTTCAAGTAGGTTTATGTTGGGATGGGCCACTTTTATTTTTCACTAAAACAAGCAAATAACCTCTCCTCCTTATTCCAGATCTTTTTGTTTTGAAGAGGAGGAAGTGCGATATGGTTTTGACTGTCCAGTGTCTGAAGATCAGAGAGGAGGGCGATGCTGGTGAAGTTTTCTTCCCTACTGAGTATGCTTGGATTTTTCTCAGCCTGTGTGGATCCCGCTGCTGTATGTGTGTAAGGCAGCAGTACTAGTCTGCCTCATCTCAGAGGAAAAGACCACTATAAGGAAGTTCTAATTTCCACCTCTCAGATCAGTCTCATTCTGGACTTTTGAGAAGTACATCTGCTACATTTGCTAATTCCAGAAACAGGCAAACCCAGACAGAGGAGGAGGATTAGAGTCTCTGCCTAAAGCATCTGGAAACTCTTGATAGGATTGGACAGGAATGAGTTCCTGGCTGCTTTTGCAGTCCTCCTCCCTGCTTAAAGCAAGGGTTTGGCTGTGGTGACTACCACTAAGTAGAGAGCTGGAAGTCTAAGCTTGGATAGTAAACAGCTCTGAATGTTTCTTAGTAATTCAAAGTTCTCTTTATCAGCTCCATTACATTTTGTATACATGACAGAATCCTCAAAATAGACCTACTGTTTGCAGTGGGGAAGAGAGACTTTAATTACACGTGTGGTGGCAGGTGGTTTCTGGCAGCAGGGTTTTCTTTCATGTTTGTGATTTAGAACAGGTTCATGGTTGCTATTTGCAAAAACCCTCCTCTCATTAAGTCAAAACACTTCAAAATTTCAGATCCTGTCTCCTTTTTTGTGGTTTTCATTTTCTCTCCTGCCACTTCCCACGTAGTTATCTGTGCTCTGTGCCCAGTGAGCCCCGTTGCTGTTGCCTGCACCTGGTCATTGCAATCGATATTGACCTCCCTGTGCATCGGCCTTGAGGAGGACGAGCTGCAGGAGCTCACGTAGCATCGTGGGGAGTTGCTGGGGGTGCTTTCCCTGCCCTCCTGGTCCATCGAGGTGCATTTGCTGCTTTGCCTCCTGCAGCGGGTTGCTCCGCGAGTCTCCCACCTGGGGCAAAACAGGCTCTGCTTGCAGATCAGTTGGGTGCTGTGTTTTCAGAAAGGAAAAACAGCGGAGAGAAACCCCCTGCCTTTCGTTCAGAATACAAGGTCACATGCAGAGCTTGATTTCCCATCTTGTGTTTTAGGAGTTTGGGTCCCTTTTGAAGTCTGACAGTGTGAGAGAACTCGGAGTTATTTTGTCCTAAAGAAGAGGTGCATAAAAAGCAGTACTAAACAGTAAACTTGAAGGACAAAATTTCTTAAGGAAAGATGAGTTATACTCTCCCTCCTTGTTTGCTCCAGTTTCTGTTGGACTAGGAAAACAAATGAAACGGAGACCTGACTGTTACAACTGCGATGGGAGGAAATTAGAAGACCCTCAGATTCCACGTGCCTAACTAAGAAACACTTGCAAAAAATCCCAGATGGGATTTATTTGTCAAGTCCTAGATAGAGGCCACGAAGGCCTGCAAGGAAAGAAAGGAAAGACGTAAAATGTCATAAACTTGGATTCAACGTATTCACTGTTAATCCTTTCTTTACCTACCTAATATAAATGTTATTAACCTGAATGCAAAGGAACCAACTGGGAAGTTAAGTATCATGAGGCAGGGATTATTACATTTCTTAAAAGAATTTGTGCTGGTGATTGTAACATAATAAATGTGTTAGGCACCTCTTTAGATCTTCTCTAGAGCGGTAAAGGGGCATTGATCACCCCGTGCAGTGGGGGCTGGGGAACTTCTTTTGATGTTTTAATGTGAAGCTGGAAATGGGAATTCAGGGTTGTTAATGACACATACATTTTATTATTATTCATTTTTCTGTTTTAAAGGGACCAAGAGGGAGTTGATGGATAGAGAGATGAGAAATAAATTATTAGCATCTTCTAATTTGCACAGCAGATTAATCTAGGGGAATGAGGCTGGTAGCTTCTAAGCCTTTTTCATATTTCTTAGGTGAGCTTTTTGATCTCTGTTTATTTCCAGCCCAAAAAGTTACCACTTATGGATTTAAAAGGTCTTAAGGTTAAGCAGAAAGCAGAAATTGATTTATTCCACAAGTATCCTTCGCAGGCATTTTGGCCAATACTATATGAAAGTTATGATAAAGTTATTCTATTTTTCCGCCAGTGAGCATCTGAAGACACTAGGTTTTCTATATGCCTGTTCCACGTGCCTCTTGCTGTCCTGGTGGTACTCGAGAAGGTTCCCGATTCAAGAATATGTTCTGATTGTTTCCAAGTGAGTGTCCAGCTTGGGTGGGAAGGGGCCCATTACAGTATTATTTTGTGCTGACCCCGGTTTCACATTTTGGGCTTGTTATCTATTCAACAGGAAAGTCTTGTGGCTATCAGGAGCAGAGAGGGAGATCAGAGCAAGGTTGTGCTGTGGGAGGGAAGGGGGAAAGGAAAAGGAAGAGCTGTTATAATGCAGCACTAAGCAAGGGCTGTGGCTGGGGGAACTGCATTGGGTATTGAGGTGCATCTTTAACGGAGACACAAACCAGAGATCCTGGCCGCTTCTGAATGCTGCAGATCCCCTAACACATGTTGCAACAGCGAGGGCCTTAGCCAGGGTATCCGAGGTACCAGTCCGCCTGCATTCCTCCGGAAGCCTCAATTAATTAGGAGCTTCTCTTTAACTTCTCGTCAGAAGCCTTCTGCAGCGCTGCTATATGATGTTAACCAGCTGCCACCTCCCGCTTCCATCGATACGCTGTAAATGCTGCACAGAGGACTTGAAAGCAAGTCCTCTGGCCTGCAAGTGCAAGCTCTGCCCCTGCTGATCGCGTCCGCCCTGAGCGCTTGCCCTGGGAGGAGGACGACAAGATCCCGTCTGCTCTGGTAGCAAATGCTACAGCAAGCAGATGCTTCAGTGTGCTGCAAGGGGAAAGCTCTTGCTGATAGTGCTTCATCCTCCACCAAACAAAATATTAACTCAGGTAAGCAATGGGAAATATAAACCATTTCAGTGAGAACAGCTATACTGAAATGCATCTAGCAATGGCATTGGCTTTGGCAAGGCAAAGTAAGTTGTACCTTTCATTAGGCATGTCGATATTGTTGGGAGAGGCAATCTTTTAAAAGCAGAAACGTGGCTTCTCATGTCTGAAACAGAAATATCAGCCTTCGAAGCCTAATAAATACATGTTGAGAGCAGTTTCCCTGATTTTCGCTGAGTTATGTTAATCACGGAGCGTTGACTGGAGTAGTTGTGGAACTGCGACAGGTTGGGGGTATGTTAGTGGGAGGAGAGAGGAAAAAAAATTGCTGCTTTATTTAGAGTAGAGCCAAGTGAAGGCTGAGAAGCTCTTAGGAAACTGAGGTTCATCATTGCTTTGCTTTTCATATAGCTGTTATAGTTTCTTTTACATTTCCTGAAAAATCCTGACATGCCTTTGATTGGTGTCCCAAACAGAGAAGGTGTGTCCAGGGACAGGCTGTCACCCAGGTGTGACTGAATTCAGGAAGAAAGGTGGTTAATCTTCATAAGGCAACCATGGAGAGCCCCTTCCCAACTATTGGACTCTGCGCTTCATGTGTAGCATATTTGCGACCTTTCTCCTGTCCTTTTCTGTCTGTCTGTCTGTTTTTCCCATGAACTGAAATGCTTGTGGAGTGCAGTTTCCATCAGGAATTGCTGCCACAGGCGTCAGGGAGAGTTACCGGCTAGCTGCCTCTCCATGCAATATTGTGGGAAATGCAGCCAATTATTGACACGGAATGGTTGCCCACCTTCACAGAAAGGTTCGTCTCCTTCACTATGCAGAAGTAAGGACCACTTACTGTCTTCTGCTGATTATCACGTTCAGGTTGGGATACCAGTCCTGCAACTCTTAGAGGGGGGAATTCTCTTGGAGAATTTAGCCTCATAAAGGTTTCTTTTTTTAGTGGGAAATAGTGACAAATCAAGCAGCTTTGTATTTTTAAAGCGTAAAAGAGAGGTCTGATGTTTGGAATTGAAGATATCATGGCTCTTCTACAAAACAAATGAATAAAATTATGACTCGGTATGTCTGTCTATGTGAATGAGATTTAATAATGACATTACTGCGTTAATGTACAGATTCACAGATGTCCAGTTTTGCTCAAATTTGGTGAGAGAAAATCAGACTACTTAATCAGATTACTACAATGCCATTAAGTGTCATCATTTTTGCTCCATCACTTATTAATGGCTCATGTCTTGTGATCAGCAGAAATATAACTAAAAATATTAGCTTAATACACCTGATCAGTTACAGAAGGTAATTCATGAAAGAAAATGTCTTTTCAACTCTGATATAATTACTTTTGTCTCATCATGATCAATCAGAAATGTTCTTGTAATAGCCACATGAATAATTTGTAACAATTTAAAAATGTAATTTTCTATGGAAGTTCTTCTATTGCCAAATTGTCTCCTAATAGCTTATCAACTTCTCAATTGCATGAGTTATTTGAAATTATTCATAGATTGTTTCTTGGTTTGATGATTGTTTACAAGTAATTCCTTGTTAGTCCTCAATAGTTGCTATTCAAGTGTTCAGCTTCCAGCTGCACAATTCAGTTTGGGTTTTGACATAACAGGTCACACAACAGTATTTCTACTCCTTGACTGAATGCGTGTAATTCATAAGATCTAGCTTCTTGAACGAATATTTGCATTGAATTACAAAATTCTTATTCTGCAGCCTGTCCTTGCTATTTGCTTAAAAATAATTGTTTCAGTTCCTGCTGGTAATCTCATTTACGAGGGTATTTGTAGAAATATTAATGCATAATGGGCATTGCCATCAATGAGCAAATTTGCTATAAAACTTCAGTTATTCAGTCAGGTGGTGCTTTAAAAAATATATTAGCCCTTCTTGTTATTGTGTTATTAATATTTTAATCTTTATTGTAGTTATTTTTCCTCATGTGAAAAAAAGCAATTATATGAAAAAGGTCTGCATATGTGTTGTCAAGAGATATAAGCGTTTTCTGTGAAATTTGCATTTAGTGACCTTTGTTGTCAGTTTTGGCTGGCCCCTGACTTACTTGTGTTCTTCTGTCTCATTTTAAGAGATTTTTGCATGTGGTTTGTTCTTAGAACATCACTGTTCTCTTCAAAATTGCAATCCTGTGAACAGAAGATCAATAGATGAATAAAATCCAGCACACTTTTTAACTGAACAAGTCATAGCCACTAAACAAACGTAACCAGTTCTTCTCTTACACCCTAATCTTTGGTAGGTTGCTTTACATTTTGCTTTCTCCCTTGCCCTCTCCCAATGTCCCTACCCCTATTCCAGAAATGGCAAGTGTCTTTGGAGTCATTTCAGTGCAGAGATTGTACTGGAAAGCTGAGGATTTCTTGCCGAGGACGTCTGGGAAAGTCTTTTATACATTTCTAAAATAACAATGAGAAGAATGTTCTTTTGCTTTTTAGAGATAAGGGGAAAATGTCCTTGAAGAATTGAACTGTTCAAAATATAAAAATTCGTTTCTGTTTCTTAGCACGTGGATCCTTTTGAAAATACTGCTGTTTTCTTTGTGTATTCAAATATTCATACTGCAAGGCATTGTGAATCCGGCATCTCTGGATTATGTTTCTTGTGTTTCCCTACACCTTTTGTTCGTGTCTGGGGCTCAGGATTGTGTTTATTAGAGATGAATGTTTAATATCTGCTGGGAAGAACTACTTGTCTGTCTTGGATTTTCTGGTTGCAGTGCTTTAGAAAATAGCTATACATGGAGAAGGGCCCTATTGAGCATTATCTGAGTACATAGAGGAGCTGTTGCATCTCGTGACTGTTTTTAGTGAGAGCTTTCTTGTTGTGTTGGCTGACAGTACATTTGGGAAGCTAAGGCCAAGTGAGGAGATACCACCAATTATTTATTAGACTTTCTTCCTCTTCAGTTGACTACTAACATAGCCCCTCTGCTGACGGAGCGTAAGCTGCTAGGACAGAAAGGCTGAAGGAGATAACAGTAGGACACCCTGCCTGCGATTCAAAAGAGGTTTTGAGGAAGAAAAGCTAATGATGCACCAAAATATTTCGCTACCAGTCTTGGTCTTGAGGCTGGGTGCTGGATGAATGCAAATATGGGAAGGAGAGCTCTGGTTCTAGACTCGTGTCTCATAACATTGCTCTTCTCATTTTTGTCTGTGATGAGGGTTGGTTCGTGGACCTTGTCTGTCCTTCTCACCCATCTTTCATTTAAATGCTCTTTGATGTTGTACCCAGGTATTAGGGCTAAATGCTTTAGCAGTGTGTATCGTATCTCTGATGCTGTGGCCTGCTTAGGTGGGGGATATGCACACTGCACCTCTCAGTCTTTGCCTGGGTGGACTGAACCTGAATTCGTGCTAAGAAACCTCTCAAAGACTTCAGCCATTCAGTGCAACTTGGGCTGCGTGGGTGCAAAAGGGCAAGGCTTGCAAAGTCTCCTGAGTCTTCATCATTTCTCTCAGTTGTTGAGCTGATTTCCTTTGTGCCAGAAAATATTTTTTGGCTGGTGGGAATTACTTCTTTATGATACCAGCCTGGCCCTGTCTGCAGACTGCAGCATCTTGCCAGCAGGTAACTTAGGCTGGAGCCAACTTCAATGATCATGACTTATAAGCAGCAGCATCCACCAGGTGATCTAGAGGGGACAACACTTGTCCTCTTGGAGGAGCAATGTTTGGCTTACTGCTGCTAGGAGCCACTTTCCAAAGGTCTTTCCGACACGTAGCTCCATCCAGAATGAGATACAACTGTATAAAGTAGCTAATTCTCTCTTGGTGGCTATGTCACAACTGTGCCAATATGGCAGGGAGCATTTTATGCACTTGTGTGCCTGAGAGTCCAAAGCAAACAATTCAGCAGAAGTTTTGGCAGTTTTGTGCTGATAGTTCTGCTGTTGTCTGGTTTGCTGAGTACAGTCCCTGCCTAATTAGCCTGGATTCTGCCTCCTCTAGGCCCTTGTGGAATGGTTCAGTCTAAAGCTAAGTGCTCATAAAAGCTGCTGTGGTTGATCTTAAGGCCAGCAGGCTCATTTTAGTTCACACTCTTTCTTAGTCAATGACTTTTATAGCTAATGTTGCTCTTTTTATTTTTTTTTCCTGTCTCACTTTTTCTGTCTTGATGCACAATGCTCAAGTGCAGGTGTGCCATTTATTGAAATGCTGACAAAAATTGGAAGCAGAAATAAAAATGAGAGTGGAAAAGGTCAGGCAAAGGCTCATTTTCAAGAAATATCCTTGCAGGCTGCTCCGTAGCAGCAAAACAGAACGTGCAGCCTTGATTGTCAGGAGCAGCCCCTAGAGTAGCAAAGAACTGTGCACTCCCATTGTCAGGAGCAAACCTGAGAATTACAACCCTTGCAATTGCACAGGCTTAAATTGCAGTTTGGCTCCCACAGCTTATTGCGTGCCCAGGCAACTAGCGTGACACGGACAGCAAAATCAGGCATGTGCTTTATTTTGGAAATCTTTTTAAATTAGGAAGACACAATGCGTCGTTTTCAGGATGTCTGAAGCTTGGGGATTAATTGAGGTTTTTGTACTTCGCTTGAAATAGTTTGCTGGAGCCAGGTTTTCAGAAAGTGCTAAGCATGGGCTTGTATGCCTGACCTGAGATATTTTTATAGATGGATCCTCAAAACACTGACTGCTTCAGAAAACACTGTCCTTCACAGTGCAGCTTTTCAACCTGCATCCGTTTTGGATCTGCTTGTACTTCTGTTGCAGCCCAAGGGAGTTTTGCCCTCAATTTCAAAGGAATCGCTATTTCCCTTGATTGTCCCTCCTCCTGTTATGTCCAACAGACTCAGAAGTGCTCCTTCACTAACTGACTAACAGAATCCTCCAAAAATATTCTCTGGCAATTTAGTGCTTTTAAAGCTGAAAACATCTTTTCACGTTTTGATATTTTAGGACAAATGTCCCTTTGATGATGTGCTATGACAGCTACACAGAGAACTTGCTTTCTGAAGCCTTCAGTGGGCCAGTGTCCTATTTTTTGGGTTTGAGAAGTTCTTTGGGACCTGGCTTTATCCAGCATTAGTGCAGAACCATGGAGTGTTTTGTTTTGCCTACACCTTCTCCTTATAAAGCAAACTGTCCGGCCAGTTCCATGCCTGGAACTTCCATTACAGCGTCCTGCTTCCGATTCTGAGTAGTTTAAAGCTGTTGATGAGAGGGACAGAACAGCAAACTGGGAGGATGAATAGGGAGGGGAAAGAATCAGATGAAAAACAATTGGAAATAGGAACATGTTCTAATAAGAAAAGCTGGCACGAGTCCTCAAGAGCATCATCATGACACAATATCCAGCAAGAAATAAATAGCATTCTCCACCCTAGTCAGTCCTTTCTTTGGTACTGTTATTTTACTGAATGTCGTTTAGCCCAAAACTGCTTTAAGGTGCTTGTACAACTAGTCTTAGCTTGGGGAAAAAACTGCCTCACCACTGTATTTTTACCACGTGCTGGAATTGCTAATACGTTTATTTGCAATTGTGTTTCATTTGGGCCAATGAAAAGTCTCAACATTTGTTGGATTTGCTCCGCGATTAGAAGTTATTCCATTTTGTTTTAAGCAAACAAAGGAGTAGAAGGAAAAAAAAAAATACAGCCCTTAAATGATTCCTGTTTTTATTTAATGGAAGAAGAGAAGAATGGATGTGCACCTGTGCCTCTTGTTGAGGAGGAGGGCTTCCTTATCTTCTGTGGTGGCTTGCTTGGCCGCTCTATCTGCTCTTCATCCCCTCCGGTTATTGACTGTCTCGATGGCTGCCTGTGATGAATAGGTGCGTATCTGCTGTGCAGACAGGACAAACCCTCTTAAGGCCTTTCAGATTTATGTTGGGAGGAATATTTACAGTCTCGCTTCAGACTCTTGGTACTTGAAAATGCAGTGGCTGTTTCCGTAGGTCACAACTCTTCTTCAGCTACACTTTGCTCCCATGAGTGGGTCTTTGGCACAGAGATAGTTTAACTCCTAACAATTCAGTTAAATTACACTTCCATGTGCTAAGTGTCTTCCCTGGCTCCCATATTCCTCATACATTTGTGTGCTCCTAGGCCTTAAAAAATCATCTTCCTCTTTCTTTTGTGCTTTGCAGTTGCAATTTGTGTGCTGCTAACAAAATCTGTTAGTCTGAAGGCGTGAAAATTTTGTGGTGAA
The DNA here is from genome assembly GCA_032273925.1 of Rhynchotus rufescens. NCBI lineage: Eukaryota > Metazoa > Chordata > Aves > Tinamiformes > Tinamidae > Rhynchotus > Rhynchotus rufescens. Next base: position 26,951 of record JAVCKT010038318.1, read on the forward strand.
ACATTTGAGGCATGTGCACGATGTTTGGCACATAATGAAAATGCCAAGACACGCAGTATGTAATAGCTTCATTGCTGTGGTCAGAAGGATTTAGACTGAGTTGCAGGCGTTGGAATGGAATTTTGCAAGCTCTTACTCTCCATTTCAAGAGGATAATGGAACAGTGTTGCATATCCTTTTCCATTAATGGCCGGTTATGGCTTTCTCCTTGGCCTTTACCATTTGATTATTGGTTTTTGTGTGCTTTTCCCACTTGAAATATTATTGCTAAGTCCTTTAAAATTATTATGTCTTTAAAGAAAAACAGGCAAGTCTTAAGAGGAGTGTTTTGTTTGGGGGGAGGAAGAAATCTGGAGTTTGTTTAAAGAAAATGAATCTGAAGAAGATACAAACCAGAGATATCAGCTATGCAGAATTAATGATGCATTTCAAAAGAGAGTTGAAGAGTTATACGAGTCTGTAAAATACTCCATTTTATATTAGCTTTTTTTCACTGAGAAATCTTTTCAAGTACTGGAATCTCTGCATGTATCTTATGTATAAACGTGTATTACCTAAGAGTATTTTTAGATCAAAATGACACGAGGAAACCTATGGACCTCTCATGGAGCTAGCAAATGGCACCAGCTCTGTAGGTGAGAATCAAAGTCTGTCTAAAATAACCTCTCTGCCAACAGATGCTTGAGTTGCTAGCAATATATACACATCTTTGTTGCCTATACAGTGCCTGCTGCCTTTAACATCTCTCTTCTTTCCACTATTGGATGTTTTTGAATTTTAGGAATGACTGCCCAAAGGTGTCAGTGTGTCTGCTCCTGTGAATCTGAGCAAATTCAACAGGTAGATGAGGAACTTAAAAATATATATATATATACACACATATATATATAATATATATATATATTTCTGATACAAACCAACCGGATTTTGAGAGCTGATAGAGTAAAAGCTCTGCATGTGAAAACGCAAGTGCTCTGCCACAGTATCCCTGGGAGCAGCCAGCCCTTTCCCTAAGGAAAGTGGAGAAAGAGAGAGAGCAGAGATGGGAAATCTAAATTATTAGAATCAGCGGTTCAAGGTGACAGAAATCCTCACTTCTGAGTCAAGCAAGAAAGAGTATGTTCTAAAACAGTAAGATGAAGGTTGTTGTTTATTCATGGCAGTTATTTTAAACCAGAGGAAAACTAGGGAAATAGTAGTGGTTGTTTAAAGAAAAAGATGTAAAATGAATGAAAATTGCTATTAATAATGTAAATGCTTTTGTTAGGCAACCTGCTCCCTCAGAGTAGGTAATTTAATCCTATGACTCAGGAAGTGCCATCAGTTTCTTTTCTCAATATATTTAGGGCACAGAGGGCATTTGGATTAATGAGAGGCAGAGATGTTGGGAAAATATTCCATTATCCTTACCCTTTGGTAAGCCTGGGTAATTAGTGAAACCTTTGCAAGAAGTATCTTTCATTTCAGTGTAATTGCAAAATAATTATCTCATCTGGTAGGGGTATTAACTGTGTTGATTGATAAGGTACAGGTAACATGAAATATCCGCTTTAGAAGTGTGTGCAGTAGCATGGTTCTAATTGAGCTGGTCAAGGGGGTGCCCCCCAAATTACTGTATTAAAAATCCCTCTGATGCAGAGCAAATATCAGTATTTGCTGTTCATTTTAAAGAGGGGAAATTGGCCTCTTTGGGGCAGTTTTTAGGTGGCATCTGAGAATTCTTTGTACTCAGATGTGACTGAATTCCCTAAGCATCCCACTGGAGATGAGAAGAACATCTTAGCGTACTGCCAGGCTTAAGTGTCCCCTTGTTCCA